>WNWK01000676.1:135000-312500 GCA_009830355.1 Cherax destructor
TGTCTGGATGGTTGAGTGCTGGTACTAATACACCTGTTGGTCACCAGCACCTCTGGTCTCTAGGGCTGACACCAGCACTTCTGGATCTTAGTTCTGACACCAGCACTTCTGGATCTTAGTTCTGACACCAGCACTTCTGGATCTTAGTTCTGACACCAGCACTTCTGGATCTTAGTTCTGACACCAGCACTTCTGGATCTTAGTTCTGACACCAGAACTTCTGGATCTTAGTTCTGACACCAGCACTTCTGGATCTTAGTGCTGACACCAGCACCTCTGGACTTAGTGCTGACACCAGCGCTTATGAATGTTAGGAAGCTGGCACCAGCACTCGCTGGTTGACAGGTAGCTGACACTAGCACTCGCTGGTTGACAGGTAGCTGACACTAGCACTCACTGGCTCTCAGGTAGCTGACACCAGCACTCACTGGCTTACAAGTAACTGACACCAGCATTCACTGGCTCTCAACTGACATCAGCACTCACTGGCTTACAGGTAACTGACACCAGCACTCACTGGCTCTCAGCTGACACCAGCATTCACTGGCTCACAGCTGACACCAGCACTCACTGGGTCACAGCTGACACCAGCACTCACTGGCTCTCAGCTGACACCAGCACTCACTGACTCAGCTGACACCAGCACTCACTGGCTCTCAGCTCACACCAGCACTCACTGGCTCTCAATTGACACCAGCACTCACTGGCTCTCAGCTGACACCAGCACTCACTGGCTCTCAGCTGACATCAGTACTCACTGGCTCTCAGCTGACACCAGCACTCACTGGCTCTCAGCTCACATCAGCACTCACTGGCTCTCAGTTGACACCAGCACTCACTGGCTCTCAGCTGACACCAGCACTCACTGGCTCTCAGCTGACATCAGCACTCACTGGCTCTCAGCTGACATCAGCACTCACTGGCTCTCAGCTGACACCAGCACTCACTGGTGAAACTAAGAGCAGGTGAGAAAAAATCAGGAGTTACGATCAGCAAGTCATGATTTTTTTCCCTTTGTAATATGTTAATTGTGAGTGTGTGTGACCGTAAGTATTGCAGCATCGTGCAGACCAGTTGATCAACTTGCAATGATGGTAAACACATTATGACTGTAGTATTGCTCTCACAACTCTTTTTATGTAGCTCTTACTACTGTAGTATTGCTCTCACAACTCTTTATGTAACTCTTGTCTCTAATATTACTCTGATAACTCTTGAATATAACTCTTGACTCTGTAGTATTGCTCTCACAACTCTTTTTATGTAGCTCTTACTACTGTAGTGTTGCTCTCACAACTCTTTTATGTAGCTCTTATCTCTGTAGTATTGGTCTCAGAACTCTTCTTTTATGCAGCTCTTACTACTGTAGCATTGCTCTTAGTAAACAAGTTAACCCAAGAAAGTCAGTGCGTCATCGAGGACTGTCTTGTCTTATTTCCATTGTGGATCCCTCAATCTTGTCCCCAGGATGCCACTCACATCAGTCGACTAACACCCAGGTACCTACTTACTGCTAGGTGAACGGGGACAGCAGGTGTAAGGAAACACGCCAATGTTTCCACCCTTGGCGGGGATCGAATCACGGACATTGAGCGTGTGAAGCGAGAGCGTTGCCTACCAGGACACTGGTCGGTCACCTGCACATTTACACAATTCTTGGTGATTCGGTTGATGCGTTATCGTTTCTGGGTGAGGTGATTGGGTAGTCAGCTTTAGTTTTTATGCTTCCCCTTTGATGATTTTTGTGGGTTGGGGAAGAGGCAATGTCCCGTAGCTCGGTTGGTAGCGCAATCAGCTCACACACTGAAGTCCATGGTTCGATCCTCGGTACGGTGGAAACATAGGGCGTATTTACTTAGACATCCGCTGTCCCTGTTCACCTAGCAAGAGTTACCTGGGTGTTGTCATAAGTTTAATTTTCCTATGTGTGGGTTATTTGTGTATGGATACATCCGTACTAAATTACCCCCTTGACTGATGGCTTGGCACCCGCACGCTTTATATCTCACTCACCAGTTCACTCGCTTCCTATCTCACTCACCAGTTCACACGCTTCCTATCTCACTCACCAGTTCACTCGCTTCCTATCTCACTCACCAGTTCACTCGCTTCCTATCTCACTCACCAGTTCACTCGCTTCCTATCTCACTCACCAGTTCATTCGCTTCCTATCTCACTCACCAGTTCACACGCTTCCTATCTCACTCACCAGTTCACTCACTTCCTATCTCCTCACCAGTTTACTCACTTCCTATCTCACTCACCAGTTCACTTCCTATCTCACTCACCAGTTCACTCACTTCCTATCTCACTCACCAGTTCACTCGCTTACTATCTCACTCACCAGTTCACTCACTTCCTATCTCACTCACCAGTTCACTCACTTCCTATCTCACTCACCAGTTCACTCACTTCCTATCTCACTCACCAGTTCACTTGCTTCCTATCTCACTCACCAGTTCACTCGCTTACTATCTCACTCACCAGTTCACTCGCTTCCTATCTCACTCACCAGTTCATTCACTTCCTATCTCACTCACCAGTTCACTCACTTCCTATCTCACTCACCAGTTCACTCGCTTCCTATCTCACTCACCAGTTCACTCACTTCCTATCTCACTCACCAGTTCACTCACTTCCTATCTCACTCACCAGTTCACTTGCTTCCTATCTCACTCACCAGTTCACTCGCTTACTATCTCACTCACCAGTTCACTCGCTTACTATCTCACTCACCAGTTCACTCACTTCCTATCTCACTCACCAGTTCACTCACTTCCTATCTCACTCACCAGTTCACTCGCTTCCTATCCCACTCACCAGTTCACTCGCTTACTATCTCACTCACCAGTTCACTCGCTTCCTGTCTCACTCACCAGTTCACTCGTTCCTATCTCACTCACCAGTTCACTCACTTCCTATCTCACTCACCAGTTCATTCGCTTCCTATCTCACTCACCAGTTCACTCGCTTCCTATCTCACCAGTTCACTCGCTTCCTATCTCACTCACCAGTTCATTCGCTTCCTATCTCACTCACCAGTTCACTCGCTTCCTATCTCACCAGTTCACTCGCTTACTATCTCACTCACCAGTTCACTCGCTTCCTGTCTCACTCACCAGTTCACTCGCTTCCTATCTCACTCACCAGTTCACTCGCTTCCTATCTCACTCACCAGTTCACTCGCTTCCTATCTCACTCACCAGTTCATTCGCTTCCTATCTCACTCACCAGTTCACTCGCTTCCTATCTCACCAGTTCACTCGCTTACTATCTCACTCACCAGTTCACTCGCTTCCTGTCTCACTCACCAGTTCACTCGCTTCCTATCTCACTCACCAGTTCACTCGCTTCCTATCTCACCAGTTCACTCGCTTACTATCTCACTCACCAGTTCACTCGCTTCCTGTCTCACTCACCAGTTCACTCGCTTCCTATCTCACTCACCAGTTCACTCGCTTCCTATCTCACTCACCAGTTCACTCGCTTACTATCTCACTCACCAGTTCACTCGCTTCCTATCTCACTCACCAGTTCACTCGCTTCCTATCTCACTCACCAGTTCACTCGCTTCCTATCTCACTCACCAGTTCACTCGCTTCCTATCTCACTCACCAGTTCACTCGCTTCCTATCTCACTCACCAGTTCACTCGCTTCCTATCTCACTCACCAGTTCACTCGCTTCCTATCTCACTCACCAGTTCATTCGCTTCCTATCTCACTCGCTCATTCAATTGTTCATCTGCCTGTTATCTCACTCGTTTACTCGCTTGCTATCTCACTTGACTGTTATCTCAACTCATTTGCTCACTCACCTCGAAGCTAGCTCTGCCTGTGGCTCTATCACGCAAGCGTTCAACTTCACCTCACTTCACCTCCCAGAATGTCACAGTTCTCAACAATTTGACAGTGTCAGGTATAGAGCACATGTTAAATGGTATCTATCAGTATATATATATATATATATATATATATATATATATATATATATATATATATATATATATATATATATATATATATGTCGTGCCGATTAGGTAAAACTGGTCAATTAGCAAGAACTCATCTAAAATAAAGTTCTTTCTAAAATTTTCTCTTATACGTTTAAAGATATATTTTTTTCATTTATGTTAATGTAAGAATTTATAATTTTGTACCAAGAGAAACTTTGAAAACCTACCTAACCTTATTACAACAAGCGCAATTTAATTTAGCCTAACCCAACTAAATATATTTTAGTTACGTTAACATTAATTTAATAATAAACAAATAGAATGAAATATATTTTTTTTGTTATGTTCAGAATGATTTTGGCGAAATTATTGCATACACAAATTTTCACTTGTCTTATATGGCAAGGTGAGCGTTGCTATTTAAGCCAAAATCGCAAGTTTTACCTAATCGGCACGACATATATATATATATATATATATATATACTATATATATATATATATATATATATATATATATATATATATATATATATATATATATATAATATATAAAAACATTTACAAACTGCGTAGGATGATTCGACCCACGACACATTGCCCGCCTCAAGAGGCCACACAATGAGGCGGGACAATGTTGTGTCGTGGGGTCGAATCCTGGCATGCCACAGTTTGGTAAATGATTCCAAACCACTTGTTTCGTAGTTTCTTTGCTCTTCTCTCTCTCTCTCTCTCTCTATATATATATATATATATATATATATATATATATATATATATATATATATATATATATATATATATATATATATATATACACAATACCGCCGTGTTCTACCAGGTAGGGTGAATCGAAAACAGAAGTAACACTTTCGCTGTTATTCATTCAAGCACTGTCTTTCCTGAAGCGTGCTGACATCACGGCTGAGATGACTCTCAGAATTACAACATGTCTGCCCCTCCTTCAGTGTGTAGGCACTGTGCTTCCCAACGCCTCGACTTATGTCTGGATTTCTTTATAAATGTTACCTTGCTCCAGCAGCACGTCAAGTCATGAAACCACTTGTTTCCACTTACTCCTATCTAACACGCTCACACAGGTCTGATGTCCAAGCCCCTAGCACTTTATACCTCCCTTACCTAACCTTTCCACCCCAGCTTTATGCACGCTCCTAGTCATCCTATTTTGTTCCATCCTCTCTAAATGTGCAAACCACTCCTGCTCAGCCCTCTGAATAATAACTTTGGTAACTCTATACTTTGTTCTTATCTTCAAGCTCTGAATTCTCTGCATGAAAGTCACATTGCACATCTGCAGTGGCTCTTTGATGCAGTGTTTGCAACCCATGCCTCACACCCATCCAACAGTGTTGCTACCACTATACTCTGCTACATTCATCTTTTTACACATACATATATATGCAATGAAATCACAGTAAACAGGTGATATCACAATATGCAGAACAACCTTCGTAATGTCAGAAATCACAAAATCACAAAAGTCCTTCCTAATTTTTCTCTTATACGTTTAAAGATATATTTTTTTTCATTTTAATGTAAAAATTAATAATTTTGTACCAAAAGAACCTTAGAAAACGTACCTAACCTTATTATAACAAGCGCAATTTAATTTAGCCTAATCCAACTAAATATATTTTAGATAACTTTACAGTAATTGAATAATAAATAGACAGAATGATTTTTTGCTAAATTATTGCATACAAAAATTTTCGCTTGCCTTATTCGACAAGAAGAGCGTTGCTATTTAAGCCAAAATAGCAAGTTTTACCTATTCGGCACCAATATATATATATATATATATATATATATATATATATATATATATATATATATATATATATATATATGTATATATATATATGTGTGTGTGTGTGTGTGTGCGTGCGTGAAATAACATTTAACTGAAACGTTAATCAAGTATAAAGTTAATTATAAGTCAAAGCTGCTTTATTTGTTCTGGCAGCAACCCACATATGTGTGATAAAAATAATAGAAGTTTGAATGAATGCACCAACCCTATGACTTGGCAAGAGAGAGAGAGACTACTCTTCTCCATGATATTAATAACCAAGTAAAGCCCTTCACTAAACATATCCTTAATCTGCAACACAAGAACCTCCCTCACCAGCAATTTGTAAGGAAGTCTTCATATCAGCTTTGATTTGGTTGTGGCTGTTGGGAGGCCGCTACTGTTAGCTACAAGGCTTGAAGAAGCTACAAGAGGCATCCCAGTACCTCTTAACAAGAACCTCCACAGACAAGTCTTTCGTCCAAGCTACAACACCTCACTTCTGGCTGCTGTATACACGTCTCTGGCCTCGTGCCTGTCCTTTAGACTGACTACCTTCCGTCAGGGCTGAGGGACTGATTACCTCATACCATTTCTCCACGTCTGCTGACTACAGGATTGTAATTCACCTCTGTATTCAACTGATGACTTCTGCTACGCAGGCAAAAAGTTTGGTCAATGAGGACACCGAAGTGTTTTACATATGTCTGATTCATTAACTTCTGAGTATTATGTACCATCTTTAATTGAAAAAAAAAAACTTAATTAAAATATTGTTAAGGAAGTTTGCCAAATGAGCTGCTGAAGGTAACAGCTCTTAGCATGTTAATAAAGGTAGGAACTCTTAGCTTGTTAATAAAGGTAGGAACTCTTAGCTTGTTAATAAAGGTAGGAACTCTTAGCTTGTTAATAAAGGTAGGAACTCTTAGCATGTTAATAAAGGTAGGAACTCTTAGCTTGTTAATAAAGGTAGGAACTCTTAGCATGTTAATAAAGGTAGGAACTCTTAGCTTGTTAATAAAGGTAGGAACTCTTAGCTTGTTAATAAAGGTAGGAACTCTTAGCTTGTTAATAAAGGTAGGAACTCTTAGCTTGTTAATAAAGGTAGGAACTCTTAGCTTGTTAATAAAGGTAGGAACTCTTAGCTTGTTAATAAAGGTAGGAACTCTTAGCTTGTTAATAAAGGTAGGAACTCTTAGCTTGTTAATAAAGGTAGGAACTCTTAGCTTGTTAATAAAGGTAGGAACTCTTAGCTTGTTAATAAAGGTAGGAACTCTTAGCTTGTTAATAAAGGTAGGAACTCTTAGCTTGTTAATAAAGGTAGGAACTCTTAGCTGAGGTACCATGTTAATAAAGGTAGGAACTCTTAGCATGTTAATAAAGGTAGGAACTCTTAGCTTGTTAATCAAGGTAGGAACTCTTAGCTGAGGTACCATGTTAATAAAGGTAGGAACTCTTAGCATGTTTATAAAGGTAGGAACTCTTAGCTTGTTAATCAAGGTAGGAACTCTTAGCTGATGTACCATGTTAATCAAGGTAGGAACTCTTAGCTGATGTACCATGTTAATCAAGGTAGGAATTCTTAGCTGAGGTAGGTAACTACTCTCAGCATATTAATAAAGGCAGAAACTCTTAGCTGAGGTATGTAACTACTCTTAGCTTGTTAATAAAGGTAGGAACTCTTAGGTGAACGTGTGTAGTGTGGCCTGCTGCTCCAGTGTTGCTGGAAGGCACCAAACAAGAGATTTACTTAACTAGTTGTTGTGTTAGATGTGCTCAGTTTTCACAGATGTGGACCCGCAGTTGACGCACACTTAGTTGTACGTACACACACACACACACACACACACACACACCTTGTTAATAAAGATGAACAACAACACCATTGCGGAAATTTAGTTTCTACTGCCGATGAGAGAAAAAAAAATTGGAGAAAATGAAGGGGGTGGGAGGGGACAAGGAGAAAGATGATGACAGAGAGAAAAGGTAGGAAGAAGATAGGAGGAAAGGGAGTGGGAGATTTAAAAGGAAGGAAAGATGAGGGAGGGGATGAAAATATCGAATGGGTACTAGGAGATAATTACGGTGATAGTGAAACACACGAGATGGTTGGTAACTGGTATGTTGACAGTCTGCGAGGGGAACGGTGCCAGCCTACCTCTCAGTACTATGCCGGTACTAGGAATCAGAGAGATGCCTCTGGCTCTGCCCTCACATGCGCGGGACTCATGACGTCACAAGTAGCTAGGGATCCTATCTAAGCAGGGATCATAAGTATAACATAGCTAGTACTACTTACAATACACTTCATAAGTATATTACACTACTGACAAAAATGGGAAAGGGAGAATTGAAGGGATGAGAGGGGGAGTGGGAAGATAGAGGGAGGGGAGACTCCACTACCACTTTCACCGTGGATGTGGAGATCACGTGACTGTAACACTGGTGGTGGTGGTTGTAACACTGTTGGTAGTTGAAATACTGGTGGTGGTTGTAACACTGGTGGGGGTTGTAACACTGGTGGTGTGTTGTAACACTGGTGGTGGTTGTAACACTGGTGGTGTGTTGTAACACTGGTGGTGTGTTGTAACACTGGTGGTGGTTGTAACACTGGTGGTGTGTTGTAACACTGGTGGTGTGTTGAAACACTGGTGGTGGTTGTAACACTGGTGGTGTGTTGTAACACTGGTGGTGTGTTGTAACAATGGTGGTGTGTTGTAACACTGTTGGTAATTGAAATACTGGTGTGGTTGTAACACTGGTGGTGGTTGTAACACTGGTAGTAGTTGTAACACTGGTGGTGTGTTGTAACACTGGTGGTGGTTGTAACACTGGTGGTGGTTGTAACGCTGTTGGTAGTTGAAATACTGGTGGTGGTTGTAACACTGGTGGTGGTTGTAACACTGGTGGTGGTTGTAACACTGGTGGTGTGTTGTAACACTGGTGGTGGTTGTAACACTGGTGGTGGTTGTAACACTGGTGGTTGTCACACTGGTGGTGGTTGTAACACTTGAGTTGTAACACTGGTGGTTGCAACACTGGTGGTGAGTTGTAACACTGGTGGTTGTCACACTGGTGGTGGTTGTAGCACTGTGAGTTGTAACACTGGTGGTTGTCTCACTGCTGGTGGTTGTAAGACTTGAGTTGTAACACTGGTGGTTGTCACACTGGTGGTGGTTGTAGCACTGTGAGTTGTAACACTGGTGGTTGTCTCACTGGTGGTGGTTGTAACACTTGAGTTGTAACACTGGTGGTTGTCACACTGGTGGTGGTTGTAGCACTGTGAGTTGTAACACTGGTGGTTGTCACACTGGTGGTGGTTGTAACACTTGGAGTTGTAACACTGGTGGTGTCACACTGGTGGTGGTTGTAAGCACTGGTGGTTGTAACATAGTTGTAACACTGGTGGTTGTCACACTGGTGGTGGTTGTAGCACTGGTGGTTGTAACAGAGTTGTAACACTGGTGGTTGTCACACTGGTGGTGGTTGTAGCACTAGTGGTTGTAGCACTAGTGGTTGTCACACTGGTGGTGGTTGTAACACTGTGAGTTGTAACACTGGTGGTTGTCACACTGGTGGTGGTTGTAGCACTGTGAGTTGTAACACTGGTGGTTGTCACACTGGTGGTGGTTGTAACACTGTGAGTTGTAACACTGGTGGTTGTCACACTGGTGGTGGTTGTAGCACTGTGAGTTGTAACACTGGTGGTTGTCACACTGGTGGTGGTTGTAACACTTGAGTTGTAACACTGGTGGTTGTCACACTGGTGGTGGTTGTAGCACTGGTGGTTGTAACAGAGTTGTAACACTGGTGGTTGTCACACTGGTGGTGGTTGTAGCACTGGTGGTTGTAACAGAGTTGTAACACTGGTGGTTGTCACACTGGTGGTGGTTGTAGCACTAGTGGTTGTCACACTGGTGGTGGTTGTAGCACTAGTGGTTGTAACACTGTGAGTTGTAACACTGGTGGTTGTCACACTGGTGGTGGTTGTAGCACTGTGAGTTGTAACACTGGTGGTTGTCACACTGGTGGTGGTTGTAACACTGTGAGTTGTAACACTGGTGGTTGTCACACTGGTGGTGGTTGTAGCACGTGAGTTGTAACACTGGTGGTTGTCACACTGGTGGTGGTTGTAGCACTGTGAGTTGTAACACTGGTGGTTGTCACACTGGTGGTGGTTGTAACACTGTGAGTTGTAACACTGGTGGTTGTCACACTGGTGGTGGTTGTAACACTGTGAGTTGTAACACTGGTGGTTGTCACACTGGTGGTGGTTGTAACACTGTGAGTTGTAACACTGGTGGTTGTCACACTGGTGGTGGTTGTAACACTGTGAGTTGTAACACTGGTGGTTGTCACACTGGTGGTGGTTGTAGCACTGTGAGTTGTAACACTGGTGGTTGTCACACTGGTGGTGGTTGTAGCACTGTGAGTTGTAACACTGGTGGTTGCAACACTGGTGGTGAGTTGTAACACTTATAGCAGTGACGAAGGAATATTTGTAGTGGTGGTGGTAAAAGTGATGGTGGTAGACGTAGTAGTGGTTGTAGTGTTGGTGGTAATAGTGATGGTTGTGGTAGACGTAATAGTGGTGGTGGTATAATAATAGTGGTTATAACGTTGTGGTTATAACTTGTCAGTAATATATATATATATTATATTATATTTATTAGTTATTTGTGTATTAATTACGTGTTATAATTATGTATTATAATTTTGTATTAATGCAGGGTATTAGTTGGCACTTCAGCAACCCTCTAGTGACACTTTCTTGAACTTTTTGTTATTGTTGACACAAACGTCAGACCAGTTTTTGTTACCTGTTAACGTTGCCTGATCGTTGTTGCCTAAGACATATACCAGACTCAGTGTATCAGACATGTTCAGTGTATGTACCAGACTCAGTGTATCAGACATGTTCAGTGTATGTACCAGACTCAGTGTATCAGCCATGTTCAGTGTATGTACCAGACTCAGTGTATCAGACATGTTAAGTGTATGTACCAGACTCAGTGTATCAGACATGTTCAGTGTATGTACCAGACTCAGTGTATCAGACATGTTCAGTGTATGTACCAGACTCAGTGTATCAGACATGTTCAGTGTATGTACCAGACTCAGTGTATCAGACATGTTCAGTGTATGTACCAGACTCAGTGTATCAGACATGTTAAGTGTATGTACCAGAATCAGTGTATCAGACATGTTCAGTGTATGTACCAGACTCAGTGTATCAGACATGTTCAGTGTATGTACCAGACTCAGTGTATCAGCCATGTTCAGTGTATGTACCAGACTCAGTGTATCAGGCATGTTCAGTGTATGTACCAGACTCAGTGTATCAGACATGTTAAGTGTATGTACCAGACTCAGTGTATCAGACATGTTCAGTGTATGTACCAGACTCAGTGTATCAGGCATGTTCAGTGTATGTACCAGACTCAGTGTATCAGGCATGTTCAGTGTATGTACCAGACTCAGTGTATCAGACATGTTCAGTGTATGTACCAGACTCAGTGTATCAGCCATGTTAAGTGTATGTACCAGACTCAGTGTATCAGACAGGTTCAGTGTATGTACCAGACTCAGTGTATCAGACAGGTTCAGTGTATGTACCAGACTCAGTGTATCAGGCATGTTCAGTGTATGTACCAGACTCAGTGTATCAGACATGTTAAGTGTATGTACCAGACTCAGTGTATCAGGCATGTTCAGTGTATGTACCAGACTCAGAGTGTCAGACATGTTAAGTGTATATATATATGTGTGTGTGTGTCGTGCCGAATAGGTAAACTTGCGATTTTGGCTTAAATAGCAACGCTCTTCTTGCTGAATAAGGCAAGCGAAAATTTGTGTATGCAATAATTTCGCAAAAAATCGTTTTGAACCTAACGAAAAACATATATTTCATTGTGTCTGTTTATTATTATATTATTGTAAACTTATCTAAAATATATTTAGTTGGATTAGGCTAAATTAAATTGCGCTTGTTATAATAAGGTTAGGTAAGTTTTCTAAGATTCTTTTGGTACAAAATTATTAATGTCTTTAAATGTATAAGAAAATTATAGAAAGGACATAATTTTAAGTGAGTTCTTGCTAATTGACCAATTTCACCTATTCGGCACCAAATATATATATATATATATATATATATATATATATATATATATATATATATATATATATATATATATATATATATATATATATATATATATATATATATATATATATATATATATTATATATAAGTAAGGTGGCTCTTAGCTAATGAATATCGCCCTTGGGGTGGGTAGAGACATGTGCATGTTTCCTAACACATGTTGCCCTGTTCATCTAGTTGTAAATAGAGACCTCCGTGTTAGTCGACTGGTGTGGGTGGCATCCTGGGGTGGTGGTGGTGGGTGCTAAGCTTAGAGAGGGCTGGGCTGGAGTGAGCTGAGGCAGGATAGCAGCTGAGGTGGGAGACGAGTTGAAGTAAGGGTAACAACAGAGGTAGAAGACAATAATAATACATAATAGGTTCTGGATAACTGCTTTAGTCGTGATGAAATCTCCAGATAATATTATTTTTATGCATTTATCAACATTGTATGAAGCGATGAACCCCCTCGAGGCTTGAACCTCCGCCGCTGAACCTCACACGGACGCGTCATCCAATTCTGGTGACGGAAATTGTTTAATAAGAATAGATGGTTCGTGAGTGTAAAACGAAAGCCTGTAATTGTTTTACATGATGGTAGGATTGCTGGAGTCTTTTTTCTGTCTCATAAACATGCAAGATTTCAGGTATGTCTTGTTACTTCTACTTACACTTAGGTCACACTACACATTCATGTACAAGCATATATATACACACCCCTCTGGGTTTCTTCATTTTCTTACTAGTTCTTGTTCTTATTTCCTCTTATCTCCATGGGAAGTGGAACAGAATTCTTCCTCCGTAAGCCATGCGTGTCGTAAGAGGCGACTAAAATGCTGGGAGCAAGGGGCTAGTAACCCCTTCTCCTGTATATATTACTAAATGTAAAATGGGAAACTTTCGTTTTTCATTTTGGGACACCCTGCCTCGGTGGGAAACGGCCGACGTGTTGAAAGAAAGATGGTTCGTGATAAATGAACCTCGTTTAGCAGTAGACAGAAATTTTGAAGATGATATTTGCCGTAGGTGGCTGTGTTGTTTAACGTGGAGGTTGTGTTGTTTAACGTGGAGGTTGTGTAGTTTAACGTGGAGGTTGTGTTGTTTAACGTGGAGGTTGTGTAGTTTAACGTGGACGTTGTGTAGTTTAACGTGGAGGTTGTTTAGTTTAACGTGGAGGTTGTGTAGTTTAACGTGGAGGTTGTGTAGTTTAACGTGGAGATTGTGTTGTTTAACGTGGAGGTTGTGTAGTTTAACGTGGAGGTTGTGTAGTTTAACGTGGAGGTTGTGTTGTTTAACGTGGAGGTTGTGTAGTTTAACGTGGAGGTTGTGTAGTTTAACGTGGAGGTTGTGTTGTTTAACGTGGAGATAGTGTTTGTATCGTGGATATAGTGTTTGTATCGTGGATATAGTGTTTGTATCGTGGAGATAGTGTTTGTATCGTGGAGATAGTGTTTGTATCGTGGAGATAGTGTTTGTTCCGTGGAGATAGTGTTTGTATCGTGGAGATAGTGTTTGTTCCGTGGAGATAGTGTTTGTATCGTGGAGATAGTGTTCCGTGGAGATAGTGTTTGTATCGTGGAGATAGTGTTTGTTCCGTGGAGATAGTGTTTGTATCGTGGATATAGTGTTTGTATCGTGGAGATAGTGTTTGTACCGTGGAAATATTGTTTGTTCCGTGGAGATAGTGTTTGTATCGTGGAGATAGTGTTTGTATCGTGGAGATAGTGTTTGTACCGTGGATATAGTGTTTGTATCGTGGAAATATTGTTTGTTCCGTGGAGATAGTGTTTGTATCGTGGAGATAGTGTTTGTATCGTGGAGATAGTGTTTGTACCGTGAGATAGTGTTTGTATCGTGGAGATAGTGTTTGTACCGTGAGATAGTATTTATCGTGGAGATAGTGTTTGTACGTGGAGATAGTGTTTGTATCGTGGAGATATTGTTTGTTCCGTGAGATAGTGTTTGTACCGTGAGATATTGTTGTTCCTGAGATAGTGTTTGTATCGGGATATATTGTTTGTTCCGTGGAGATAGGTTTGTACCGTGGAGTAGTGTTTGTATCGTGGAGATAGTGTTTGTATCGTGGAGATAGTGTTTGTACTGTGGAGATAGTGTTTGTACCGTGGAGATAGTGTTTGTATAGTGAAGATAGTGTTTGTATAGTGGAGATAGTGTTTGTACCGTGGAGATAGTGTTTGTATCGTGGAGATAGTGTTTGTATCTTGGAGATAGTGTTTGTACCGTGGAGATAGTGTTTGTATCGTGGAGATATTGTTTGTTCCGTGGAGATAGTGTTTGTATCGTGGAGATAGTGTTTGTATAGTGAAGATAGTGTTTGTACCGTGGAGATAGTGTTTGTATAGTGGAGATAGTGTTTGTATAGTGGAGATAGTGTTTGTACAGTGAAGATAGTGTTTGTATCGTGGAGATAGTGTTTGTACCGTGGAGATAGTGTTTGTATCGTGGAGATATTGTTTGTTCCGTGGAGATAGTGTTTGTACCGTGGAGGTAGTGTTTGTATCGTGGAGATAGTGTTTGTATCGTGGAGATATTGTTTGTTCCGTGGAGATAGTGTTTGTATCGTGTAGATAGTGTTTGTATCGTGTAGATAGTGTTTGTATCATGGAGATATTGTTTGTTCCGTGGAGATAGTGTTTGTATCGTGGAGATAGTGTTTGTATCGTGGAGATAGTGTTTGTATCGTGGAGATAGTGTTTGTACCGTGGATATAGTGTTTGTATCGTAGAGATAGTGTTTGTATCGTGGAGATAGTGTTTGTATCGGGGAGATAGTGTTTGTATAGTGGAGATAGTGTTTGTACAGTGGAGATAGTGTTTGTATAGTGGAGATAGTGTTTGTATAGTGGAGATAGTGTTTGTACTGTGGAGATAGTGTTTGTACCGTGGAGATAGTGTTTGTATAGTGGAGATAGTGTTTGTATAGTGAAGATAGTGTTTGTATAGTGAAGATAGTGTTTGTATAGTGGAGATAGTGTTTGTACCGTGGAGATAGTGTTTGTATCGTGGAGATAGTGTTTGTATCGTGGAGATAGTGTTTGTACCGTGGAGATAGTGTTTGTACCGTGGAGATAGTGTTTGTATCGTGGAGATAGTGTTTGTATCGTGGAGATAGTGTTTGTACCGTGGAGATAGTGTTTGTATCGTGGAGATAGTGTTTGTACCGTGGAGATAGTGTTTGTATCGTGGAGATAGTGTTTGTACCGTGGAGATAGTGTTTGTATCGTGGAGATAGTGTTTGTATCGTGGAGATAGTGTTTGTATCGTGGAGATATTGTTTGTTCCGTGGAGATAGTGTTTGTACCGTGGAGATAGTGTGGTCGGCGTGGGCACTGACTGGTCGGGAAGGTTCAGCATTCACTCCTTTACAGACGTTCACTGCATACACTTAAGCAGAATTACATTCACTCGCCTTCATGGTGTGTACTCACCCATATGTGTTCACTGGGGATGGGGGTCGAGGCACGGCTTCTAACCCAGCAAAGTGGCTCGTGGCTGAGTGATAGCGCCTTTTTTTCATAACGTGTGTGTGTGTGTGTGTTGCAAGTGTGAGTTCCTTGGCTGAGTGAGCCCTATTATACCTCTTCTTAAAACTATGTATGGATCCTTCCTCCACCACTTTGCTGTCATGACCACTGTAAAGCTAAATAAGCATTTCCTAATATCCGTATGATTCAACTGTACCCTTTGGTCTTTCTATCCTGTAATGTCTTCAGGTTTAGCTCCTTTCACCTCTCTCCATAGCTCGTATCTCTTAGTTCTGGGACTAGTCTCGTTTGAAATCTTTGCACTTTTTTCCATCTTTTTGACTTGTTTAATCGGATGTGGGTTATATACTGGTACTACATACTCCAAAATGCGCCTGACAAATGTCGTAGTGTCGTGAATGACTTCTTGAGGTTCCTGAAAGGTACCCTTAAATGTACCAGTCTCGCATTGGCTGGTTACCCCCAAAGTCCTCTTGTAGGGAGGTTTGTAGCTTTATTCCCCGTCTGTATTATCTTTCTGGACATCTTTGCCCTTCCCCAATTTTCATAACTTTGCAGATGCTGGGGTTAAATTCTAGTAGCCACTTGTCAGACCAATCCTGCAGCTTATCCATGTTTGTTTGCAGTCTTTTCTGGTCTACTTTTATTTGTATTCTTCTCATTAGTTTCGCATTATCTGCCAACTTGTGTTTCTTTTGTCATGTTTACATACACCAAAACTACCGGTGCCAGTGCTGACACACGCCCAACCCGACACTACCTCCCGGACAATAACACATTGTTTCCTTTCTGTTATTCTTGCCTCCTGCTCTAACTTTTTTTTAGTCTCTTTTTAAGTACTGCAGTGAACACGTTACAGTCCTTAAACATAAAGTCCACCCCTCCCTCTGTCTGTTGCTACACTCTTTCAGGCACTCCACTACTCTTCTGATAATCTTCCACATAACCCGACATGCTATGCACGTTAGTGTCTCTCACCTTCATGTATTACTGCATTAACTGGTGTTACGGTATGTTATAATTGGTTAAATTTTCCTTACAGATAATGCAACCTAACCTAACCTAACCTAGCGTAACCTAGCCTAAGCTAACCTAGATAATGTATATCGAATGTGAGCACTCGACATTCGCTTTAAACACACACACACACACACACACACACACACACGCACGCACGCAGGCTGCAAGCCTGGTCCAGCAATTGGCTCCTGGAGTTCAACCCAAACAAGTGCAAAGTCATGACGATTGGGGAAGGGCAAAGAAGACCGCAGACGGAGTACAGTCTAGGGGGACAGAGACTACAAACCTCACTCAAGGAAAAAGATCTTGGGGTGAGTATAACACCAGGCACATCTCCTGAGGCGCACATCAACCAAATAACTGCTGCAGCATACGGGCGCCTAGCAAACATAAGAACAGCATTCCGACATCTTAATAAGGAATCGTTCAGGACCCTGTACACTGTGTACGTTAGGCCCATACTGGAGTATGCAGCACCAGTTTGGAACCCACACCTAGCCAAGCACGTAAAGAAACTAGAGAAAGTGCAAAGGTTTGCAACAAGACTAGTCCCGGAGCTAAGGGGTATGTCCTACGAGGAGAGGTTAAGGGAAATCGACCTGACGACACTGGAGGACAGGAGAGATAGGGGGGACATGATAACGACATATAAAATACTGAGAGGAATTGACAAGGTGACAGAGACAGAATGTTCCAGAGATGGGACACAGCAACAAGGGGTCACAGTTGGAAGTTGAAGACTCAGATGAATCACAGGGATGTTAGGAAGTATTTCTTCAGTCACAGAGTGGTCAGGAAGTGGAATAGTTTGGGAAGTGATGTAGTGGAGGCAGGATCCATTCATAGCTTTAAGAAGAGGTATGATAAAGCTAATGGCGCAGGGAGAGTGACCCAGTAGCGACCAGTGAAGAGACGGGGCCAGGAGATATGACTCGACCCCTGCAACCACAACTAGGTGAGTACACACGCACGCTTGGAATCGGTCAAAATTGTGTTAGGTGTCAATCAGTTTTTCTTGCGGTCAACAAATTGCGATATATTAAAGAACAAAAAAGTCACAATATCGTGACTGGAACAATACACAAATAACCCTTCTACTACTATTCTCACTATCAACATTATCTTTATCACTACTTCACCACTTCCTTCTTTCTTCCGCTCTCTCTATCCCATCCCTGTCGCCCTCTCCTATATATACTGGCTCCCTCACTCTCGTGTGTTAGTGTGACTTGTTAATTGTCACAAGTCGGACCGAAATGTCGTCATAAGATTCTCTCTCCTATGTTCGGGTTATTTGTGTATAATTACAATATAAGAAAGCTTTTATTTTCATATACCAGTGTGGGTTAGAGCGTGTTGGAAATGAGAAGAATCGGGTTCGTTCCATGGAAGGAGAAACAAGTTCAATTCCTTGGATCAAGAACCCCTCAGCAGTATGAAGGAACCTTCTTTGAGGGGTTAAGGAATCTACTAAAGAACTTGATGGGTAGACTCCAGTTACTGGTATTTATTGAAGAGTTGGATGGGTAGACTCCAGTTACTGGTATTTATTGAAGAACAGGATGGGTAGACTCCAGTTACTGGTATTTATTGAAGAACAGGATGGGTAGACTGCAGTTACTGGTATTTATTGAAGAACTGGATGGGTAGACTCCAGTTACTGGTATTTATTGAAGAACTGGATGGGTAGACTCCAGTTACTGATATTTATTGAAGAGTTGGATGGGTAGACTCCAGTTACTGGTATTTATTGAAGAACTGGATGGGTAGACTCCAGTTACTGGTATTTATTGAAGAACAGGATGGGTAGACTCCAGTTACTGGTATTTATTGAAGAACAGGATGGGTAGACTCCAGTTACTGGTATTTATTGAAGAACTGGATGGGTAGACTCCAGTTACTGGTATTTATTGAAGAACTGGATGGGTAGACTCCAGTTACTGGTATTTATTGAAGAACTGGATGGGTAGACTCCAGTTACTGATATTTATTGAAGAGTTGGATGGGTAGACTCCAGTTACTGGTATTTATTGAAGAACTGGATGGGTAGACTCCAGTTACTGGTATTTATTGAAGAACAGGATGGGTAGACTCCAGTTACTGGTATTTATTGAAGAACTGGATGGGTAGACTCCAGTTACTGGTATTTATTGAAGAACAGGATGGGTAGACTCCAGTTACTGGTATTTATTGAAGAACTGGATGGGTAGACTCCAGTTACTGGTATTTATTGAAGAACAGGATGGGTAGACTCCAGTTACTGGTATTTATTGAAGAACTGGATGGGTAGACTCCAGTTACTGGTATTTATTGAAGAACTGGATGGGTAGACTCCAGTTACTGGTATTTATTGAAGAACTGGATGGGTAGACTCCAGTTACTGGTATTTATTGAAGAACTGGATGGGTAGACTCCAGTTACTGATATTTATTGAAGAATTGGATTGGTAGACTCCAGTTACTGGTATTTATTGAAGAACTGGATGGGTAGACTCCAGTTACTGGTATTTATTGAAGAATTGGATTGGTAGACTCCAGTTACTGGTATTTATTGAAGAACTGGATGGGTAGACTCCAGTTACTGGTATTTATTGAAGAACTGGATGGTTAGACTCCAGTTACTGGTATTTATTGAAGAACAGGATGGGTAGACTCCAGTTACTGGTATTTATTGAAGAACTGGATGGGTAGACTCCAGTTACTGGTATTTATTGAAGAATTGGATTGGTAGACTCCAGTTACTGGTATTTATTGAAGAACTGGATGGGTAGACTCCAGTTACTGGTATTTATTGAAGAACAGGATGGGTAGACTCCAGTTACTGGTATTTATTGAAGAACTGGATGGGTAGACTCCAGTTACTGGTATTTATTGAAGAATTGGATTGGTAGACTCCAGTTACTGGTATTTATTGAAGAACTGGATGGGTAGACTCCAGTTACTGATATTTATTGAAGAACTGGATGGGTAGACTCCAGTTACTGGTATTTATTGAAGAACTGGATGGGTAGACTCCAGTTACTGGTATTTATTGAAGAACTGGATGGGTAGACTCCAGTTACTGATATTTATTGAAGAACTGGATGGGTAGACTCCAGTTACTGATATTTATTGAAGAACTGGATGGGTTCGTATTTACATCAGCTATGTAGCTACAAACACTGAAGATGGGACATCATCATCAGAACTCTGCTGATTTAACACAATCAGGTAATTTCTGGCACACGGGAACTCAGGTGACGCTGGCACTAGTAACAAAACAAGAATGAAAAAAAAGGAAAGTTGGAGGTGGTTGGTGTGATGAGTTCTGAGTGGGTGGGTGGTGTGTTACGACTGGTGGTGGGGTGGGTGGTGTGTTACGACGGGTGGTGGGGTGGGTGGTGTGTTACGACGGGTGGTGGGGTGGGTGGTGTGTTACGACGGGTGGTGGGGTGGGTGGTGTGTTACGACGGGTGGTGGGGTGGGTGGTGTGTTACGACGAGTGGTGGGGTGGGTGGGCAGTCGTGAACGCCGTCAGGCAAGTTAGGTAAGACTCACCGCTGTCTGCAAGCACGCCAGGGTGGGAATGGGGCTTTAAGGAAGAAATGCTGGAGTAGAGAGGTTGGAAAGGGTAGAGGAAGGGTACTCATGAAAGAGGAAGGGGATTGGAGGAGAAACTTGAGTTGAGAGGAAGGGAAAGCTTGAGTTGCGAGGGAAGGAAGGGAAGTACATGGGTCAGACAGACAGCAGAAGATTGTAGCGTCCACCGAGGTACATCTACTGTGCAACACAGTCTGACTACTTCTCCACACGGAAGTAAAGGTAGGCAGAGTGATTCTTCAGACAATAATAGTATGACAGAAGGCCCTCTCTCCCCCCACCCTCTGCTTTATCCGGCTACACACCTGGCCGGAAAACTTTGGGAGAGTTAGAAGATATAACAGGCATTTTAGATATGAAAAATGAAAGTAAATTAGAGATGCATGCTATAACTATCACTACTAATACTACTTGTACTGCTACTACTACTACTACTATTATTATTGTTATCTCTACGTCTAGGTGGTTCTTCCCTACAGTCTGGTCTCAGACCAGACCTAGATTAGAACGGAAATATTACACGATTAAGATCCATTAAAAAACAACTTGGGAAAGTGAAGGTAAGTGAATACTGAATATAAGTAGAAGTTTATAAGATTTACCTGTCATCTTACGTGTTCTTGAGACATAAAGAAAAGATCAACAATCCTGCCAGAGTGTAAAAAATTAACAGGTTTGCCTCTCACACTCATTTGACAGGATGGTATTGCCTCCCTGGGTGGTTGATGTTTACCATCTTAAGACAGGATGGTACTACGTCCCTGGGTGGTTGATGTTTACCATCTTAAGATAGGATGGTACTACCTCCCTGGGTGGTTGATGTCTACCATCTTAAGACAGGATGGTACTACCTCCCTGGATGGTTGACGTCTACCATCTTAAGACAGGATCGCGCTACCTCTCTGGGTGGTTGATGTCTACCATCTTAAGACAGGATCGTACTGCCTCTCTGGGTGGTTGATGTCTACAATCCTACTACCTGTAGCTACTTACGCCATGACAAAATATTGTACCCTGGATGATCCTTGGTTCTGTAGACAATACGAGCAACTGCACAAGTATCATGCCAGGGGTTACAACACAGTCTACTCAGTTACCTCATTGTTTCTAGTCAGCCTCCACCCTTCTCTAATATACTCGTATCTTCTTAAATCCTATATTTGCAAAGTGCTTATCTAATTCTTCTAAAATTGTTAAATTGTTTTAGTTAGAAGAGAATATGTTCCAGTGTTCCATACCTTTGCAGAAATGCTTTATCCACATTTACGAAGCACCGTGTAATATGCTATTTTATGAAGTCATTTCATGTTGTTGTTGTATCACTTTGAATTACAAAAAGTTCTTCTTATCCGAGTGTAGTGAATTTGTGTAGTGCCTTGAAGATCTCTCGCTGTTTCCTAACTAAAATAACACTACTTTTCTTCGTGTTTTATCTCCATACGTTATGTTGTTTGTTGTATGTTGCTTGTTGTTGTATCTTTGTTGTATGTTACTTATTGTTGTATGTTTAATAAAACTACCAGTGTTGTTGTATGTTGTTTAACAGAACTACCAGTGTTGTTGCCTTTCTTTTCCCTCTCCCTGGTTTATCTGTTTTATGTGATTTACTGTCCAAAACTGGACAGCAGGTTTGGAATTTTCATACAAATTGGCGTTTTTCCTCGGGATCCAATTTCAGTAGAACCGAAATTTATGACACATTGATGTTAAATTATATTAATGGTGTATAATGTGCATAATTTATATAATTGTGTATAATGGTGTGTAATGTGCATAATTGTTCATAATTTGTATAATGTTATATATTGTGTATAATGTGCATAATTGTTCATAATTTGTATAATGGTATATAATTTTGTATAATGGTGTATACTGTGTATAATGGCGCATAATTTTGTTTAATTGTGTATAATACCAATAGCAAGTAGATGAGAAAGACACGTATCATCACATTGATCAGAGCTAGTGAGCTGAACATTGATCAAAGCTAGTGAAGTGAGCATTGATCAGAGCTAGTGAGCTGAACACACACCAAGGCTAATCACATCAAGGACTGATGACCTCAGACTTACTACTTCAAGGCTGAGGGACTGATCACCTCATATGTACATCTCCACTATTTCTGCTGTCTCTGTGTTTGGACTGAGGAATCCTGCTGAGCTGGCGAAACGTCTCGTCAATAAAGATGCCAAACTGTTGCACATGTGTTGCAAATGTTCACCGGTATTGCAGACTTTCCCTGATGTTGACAACATTCGACTAACACCCTGGGATTTATTTATACCACTGGATAAAGTGTAAGGGAACTGCCCATGTTTCCTGTGCCCCGGAATTGAACCCGGGATTTGTCGATTGTTAGCCGACTCATAGAAACGGAATAGTGTGGTGAAGGGAAGAGTGAATGGCTGATGTAGAGAGGATGAGAAGGATCAAGAGTATAACTAATGGAGTATAATAGATTCCAGGGTTTGATCCCCGGTACGGTTGGAAACATTAGGACGTGTTTCCTTAAGATACCTGCTGTCCATGTTCACCTAGCAGTAAATAGGTACCTGGGTGTTAGTGGACTGGTGTGGGTCGCATCCTGGGACAAAATTGACCTAATTTGTCCGAAATGCTCTGCATAACAAGGGGCTTTATATATAATAGTATGTCATTGATGTCAGCTATGGTCTGTATACCTTGTACATGTTGTTGTAGAAATAAATAAATATTATTATTATTATTATTATTATTATTATATTAGGTGGAGGAGTTTAATGGTGGAGGAAAAAAGGTAGTGTCGTGAGGGAGACTGGAAGGCCGGAGGGAAGACGATTAGTAAAGAGATGTGAGAAGGTGAAGGAGGTGGAGAAGGGTTAATAAGATGCATGAGTGATGGTAGTAAGGAGAGGGAGAGAAAGAGAGATAGTGTGGGGGGATAGGATTATGAAATTTTTATACTGTGTGAGAGAAAATATTAGAATAGACGTGTGTAAGAGTGATGGAGAAGAGAATAGTAATAATTGTAGTGGTACTGAGGTGAGGGTAGGGATGCTAGAGGCATGTGTGAGCGTATTTGATAGGAGTGAATGGAGGCATATGGTTTTTAATACTTGACGTGCTGTTGGAGTGTGAGCAAAGTAACATTTATGAAGGGATTCAGGGAAACCGGCAGGCCGGACTTGAGTTCTGGAGATGGGAAGTACAGTGCCGGCACTCTGAAGGAGGGGTGTTAATGTTGCAGTTTTATAACTGTAGTGTAAAGCACCCTTCTGGAAAGACAGTGATGGAGTGAATGATGATGAAAGTTTTTCTTTTTCGGGCCACCCTGCCTTGGTGGGAATCGGCCGATGTGTTAAAAAAAAAAAAAAAAGAATAACCTCTTGTTTTATTGTTGATGTGTGTGAAGGTTTAGTGGTGTGTGTGAGTGACTGGTGTACAGCGTGTGAGCATGTGTACTGCGTGGCCACCACACCTTACATCATACTCACCACACCACTCTAGTTTAATAACCCTTACAACATATCTTCTGTTCGCTTCTATTGTCACTTGTCTGGTTGTGTTCTCTGTGTGTGTGTGTGTGTGTGTGTGTGTGTGTGTGTGTGTGTGTAAATGTGCACAATTCACTGTTACCTTCTAGCCAGCGTTCAAGATATTGTAGGAACACTGTAGCCTTCACCTCAGTGAGATCCACCTCTCTATCACACAACTGAATCTCATCATTAAAATGCAAATTACCCAGCTAATAAAAACAATAAAAATGGAATAGTGGTCTTAATAAGGAGTGCAGGTCATTTTGAACAAGCGGATGTGAATGTTGTTGTTGTCAAGACGAAGAATTTGAAGCTTGTTGCTGGAGGATCTGAACTTACAAGACGTACATGATTAACACTCGCTCTGATTGACACTGCTCCAAGGTGTATTAACACTCGCTCTGATTGACACTGCTCCAAGGTGTATTAACATACTCTGATTGACACTGCTCCAAGGTGTATTAACATACTCTGATTGACACTGCTCCAAGGTGTATTAACATACTCTGATTGACACTGCTCCAAGGTGTATTAACACTCGCTCTGATTGACACTGCTCCAAGGTGTATTAACACTCGCTCTGATTGACACTGCTCCAAGGTGTATTAACATACTCTGATTGACACTGCTCCAAGGTGTATTAACATACTCTGATTGACACTGCTCCAAGGTGTATTAACATACACTGTGATTGACACTGCTCCAAGGTGTATTAACATACACTGTGATTGACACTGCTCCAAGGTGTATTAACATACTCTGATTGATACTGCTCCAAGGTGTATTAACATGCACTATGATTGACACTGCTGCAGGTGTATTAACATACACTATGATTGACACTGCTGCAGGTGTATTAACATACACTATGATTGACACTGCTGCAGGTGTATTAACATACACTATGATTGACACTGCTGCCTGGTGTATTAAATGGATCAGAGCTCAATCTCTGGAAGAGGTGAGACATGCACCTAGCACCTGCTGGACCTGTTCACCTAGCACCTTCTGCCATTGTTCACCAAGCACCTGCTGCCATTGTTCACCTTGCACCTGCTGCCATTGTTCACCTAACAGAGATAGATACCCAGAAGGTATAGAAATGTTGTGGGTCACACTAGGAAAACAAACGTAACGAAAGACCTTGGTAAATGATAAAAACGTAAGTGTGTTTTGTATAGCACGTTTCGATCACTGTGGTGCTCCACAGTGTATGTTCATTACCTCCCCCTCGTGTAGTATTAGGATCACATGTGTATGTTCATTACCTCCCCCTCGTGTAGTATTAGGATCACAGGTGTATGTTCATTACCTCCCCCTCGTGTAGTATTAGGATCACATGTGTATGTTCATTAACTCCCCCTCGTGTAGTATTAGGATCACAGGTGTATGTTCTCGTAGACGATTTCTGACTAACCTCACCCACTGAAAGTAGTTCAGTGTGTCCTGTATCGCCTGTGTATATGTGTGTGTTTTATATATATATATATATATATATATATATATATATATATATATATATATATATATATATATATATATATGCAAAAAGATCACAGTAAACAGGTGATATCAAAATATGCAAGACAACCACTATGAAAAATAGAAGAATTCCAGCGCTTCGTGACTACTCACATTATCAAGGAACTTGATAATGTGAGTAGTCACGAAAGCGCTTGGAATTCTTCTATTTTTCATAGTGGTTGTCTTGCATATATATATATATATATATATATATATATATATATATATATATATATATATATATATATATATTATAATTATATTATAAAACAGCAACAGAAGTAGCAGAAACACAAGCAATAACAGTAGCATGAGTGATACAATAATGGGAATACACCAGCGGCAGTAGTAGTAGTAAGCAACAGCAGTATACAACAGCAACAGAAGGAGCAACGAGAATATATAATAGCAGCAGTAACATGAACAGCAGCAACAAGAAGCAGCAGCAGCAGCAGTAACAGTAATAGCTGAATGGAGAGTCATTACACTAGCCTTCCCACAGTAGCTGCTGACTGGTCTGCTGGGAACGCTGACAAAATTACTGCAACCTGCAATTTACGGCGCTTCTCAGGATTATCCGCGTGGGAGTGAAAGTGCCTTAGAGAGAGAGAGAGCTGATGTAGGTAACAGCTCTTAGCATGTAAATAAAGTTAGGAGCCCTAAATATAACTTAGGTAATTTACACATATGTTATTATGTATGATAATTTATGTAACTGTATTTATTTGTACCTGTACCTAAATAAACTCACTTAAAAGCCTGTGTAAAAGAGAGAGAGAGAGAGGGAGAGCTTTCATATGAGCTGATGTAGGTAACAGCTTTTAGCTTGTAAATAAGGTTAGGAACTCTAAACCTAACCTTGTAGAACCCTGTGTAAAAGAGAGAGACAGTCTTCTCGCTCCCTCTTTAAGGCTACTACAGTTAATGCCTCTTCATTGAAGATCTACGTCACATGTGCGTCATTGTCAATAGTAGTGTGATTGGTGCCTTTGGTCGCCTCCTAGCTTACTTACCTCTGCCAACACTTCCTTCTCTAATGTTATCACCTCTTCCACCTACCTTATCTCTCTCTCGCTCTCTCGGTACTAACTTCTTTGATATACAAATTTGTTGTAATATTTTCCTGCAGTATGGTATCACAACCACTGTGTAAGGTTCTTAAGAACCTCCATATAAGGTCATTTAGAAACACTAAGGTTTTTTAGAACCACAATGTAAAGTTTTCTATTAATATCTCCCAGTTCTAATTTTTCAGGGTAACTTATATATATATATATATATATATATATATATATATATATATATATATATATATATATATATATATATATATGTTGTGTGTGTGTGTGTGTGTCGTGTCGAATAAGTAAAACTTGCCGAATAAGGCAAGTGAAAATTTGTGTATGTAATAATTTCGCAAAAATCATTCTGAACCTGAAAAAAATTTCATTGTGTTTGTTTATTATTAAATTATTGTAAACTTATCAGTACAACACAGGGACAAAAACAGAAAACTAAAGAGGTTGAAGATGAGGTAATCAGCCCCTCAGCCGAGGAGCAGGTGTTTAGTGAGCGCCCCCGTGGCCCGGTCCCACTGTGGGGGGAACGGGGTGTCTGGAATTCAAGTAGAGAGAGAGAGAGAGAGAGGGGCACCATGGTGGGGTATGATGTCATGGTGTATTTTAAACTTACCATCTCTTTCACTACTGCTTGTGTGTGTGTGCGTGTGTGTGTGTGTATGTGTGTGTGTATGTGTATGTGTGTGTGTGTGTGTGTCACTTTCTCTAATTTCCTGACATGCTTTATCACTTTATCATATATGGGTTCCATGCTGGTGCTGCATACTCAAGGACTGGCCTCTATATATATATATATATATATATATATATATATATATATATATATATATATATATATATATATATATATATATATTATGGTTAGTTTTGAACGTCTTTCCCTCCTTCCGACCTCAGACTCTTCCCTTCCTTCCTTCTCACTGTCTTTCCCGTCTGTACCGTGTGAGAGTATGTGTACATTCCTGGGGAGAAATTTGCCTGATTAATGGTTGCTTGTTGCATGGTGGGGAGCTTTCCCTGCCTCCTTCCCTTTCCTTCCTTCCCTACCTCACCCCCTCCCTCCCAGCATCCCTCCCTCCGAGTTGGGTACCAAGGGTCACAGGTGGAAGGCACAGGGAATAGAAGATGAGATTGAGTAATGTCTATTGTTCCTCTCAGCACTCTTCCCTCCAACAGTGTTGTACCACGAGACTCTCAGCACTCTTCCCTCCACCAGTGTTGTACCACGAGACTCAGCACTCTTCCCTCCAACAGTGTTGTACCACGAGATTCTCAGCACTCTTCCCTCCACCAGTGTTGTACCACGAGACTCTCAGCACTCTTCCCTCCACCAGTGTTGTACCACGAGACTCTCAGTACTCTTCCCTCCACCAGTGTTGTACCACGAGACTCAGCACTCTTCCCTCCACCAGTGTTGTACCACGAGACTCTCAGTACTCTTCCCTCCATCAGTGTTGTACCACGAGACTCAGCACTCTTCCCTCCACCAGTGTTGTACCACGAGACTCAGCACTCTTCCCTCCACCAGTGTTGTACCACAAGACTCAGTACTCTTCCCTCCAATAGTGTTGTACCACAAGACTCAGTACTCTTCCCTCCACCAGTGTTGTACCACGAGACTCAGTACTCTTCCCTCCACCAGTGTTGTACCACAAGACTCAGTACTCTTCCCTCTACCAGTGTTGTACCACAAGACTCAGTACTCTTCCCTCCATCAGTGTTGTACCACAAGACTGAGTACTTTTCCCTCCACCAGTGTTGTACCACAAGACTGATTACTCTTCCCTCCACCAGTGTTGTACCACGAGACTCAGTACTCTTCCCTCCAGTGTTGTACCACGAGACTCAGTACCCTTCCCTCCACCAGTGTTGTACCACAAGACTCATTACTCTTCCCTCCACCAGTGTTGTACCACAAGACTCAGTACTCTTCCTCCACCAGTGTTGTACCACAAGACTCAGTACTCTTCTCTCCACCAGTGTTGTACCACAGACTCAGTACTCTTCTCTCCACCAGTGTTGTACCACAGACTCTCAGTACTCTTCTCTCCACCAGTGTTGTACCACAAAACTCAGTACTCTTCCCTCCACCAGTGTTGTACCACAAGACTCAGTACTCTTCCCTCCACCAGTGTTGTACCACGAGACTCAGCACTCTTCCCTCCACCAGTGTTGTACCACAAGACTCAGTACTCTTCCCTCCACCAGTGTTGTACCACGAGACTCAGTACTCTTCCCTCCACCAGTGTTGTACCACAAGACTCAGTACTCTTACCTCTACCAGTGTTGTACCACAAGACTCAGTACTCTTCCCTCCATCAGTGTTGTACCACAAGACAGTACTTTTCCCTCCACCAGTGTTGTACCACAAGACTGATTACTCTTCCCTCCACCAGTGTTGTACCACGAGACTCAGTACTCTTCCCTCCAGTGTTGTACCACGAGACTCTCAGTACTCTTCCCTCCACCGGTGTTGTACCACAAGACTCATTACTCTTCCCTCCACCAGTGTTGTACCACAAGACTCTCAGTACTCTTCTCTCCACCAGTGTTGTACCACAAGACTCTCAGTACTCTTCTCTCCACCAGTGTTGTACCACGAGACTCTCAGTACTCTTCCCTCCACCAGTGTTGTACCACAAGACTCAGTACTCTTCCCTCCACCAGTGTTGTACCACAAGACTCTCAGTACTCTTCTCTCCACCAGTGTTGTACCACAAGACTCTCAGTACTCTTCCCTCCACCAGTGTTGTACAACGAGACTCTCAGCACTCTTCCCTCCACCAGTGTTGTACCACGAGACTCAGTACTCTTCCCTCCACCAGTGTTGTACCACAAGACTCAGTACTCTTCCCTCCACCAGTGTTGTACCACAAGACTCAGTACTCTTCCCTCCACCAGTGTTGTACCACGAGACTCAGTACTCTTCCCTCCACCAGTGTTGTACCACAAGACTCAGTACTCTTCCCTCTACCAGTGTTGTACCACAAGACTCAGTACTCTTCCCTCCATCAGTGTTGTACCACAAGACTGAGTACTTTTCCCTCCACCAGTGTTGTACCACAAGACTGAGTACTCTTCCCTCCACCAGTGTTGTACCACGAGACTCAGTACTCTTCCCTCCAGTGTTGTACCACGAGACTCTCAGTACTCTTCCCTCTACCAGTGTTGTACCACAAGACTCAGTACTCTTCTCTCCACCTTTGTTGTACCACAAGACTCTCAGTACTCTTCCCTCCACCAGTGTTGTACCACAATACTCAGTACTCTTCCCTCCACCAGTGTTGTACCACAAGACTCTCAGTACTCTTCCCTTCACCAGTGTTGTACCACAAGACTCAGTACTCTTCCCTCCACCAGTGTTGTACCACAAGACTCTCAGTACTCTTCCCTTCACCAATGTTGTACCACAAGACTCTCAGTACTCTTCCCTCCACCAGTGTTGTACCACAAGACTCAGTACTCTTCCCTCCACCAGTGTTGTACCACAAGACTCTCAGTACTCTTCCCTCCACCAGTGTTGTACCACAAGTCTCTCAGTACTCTTCCCTTCACCAGTGTTGTACCACAAGACTCTCAGTACTCTTCCCTTAACCAGTGTTGTACCACAAGACTCTCTTGTGTTTACCTTCTTCGTGATGTACAACACGACTGAGTCATGTGTGTGTTCGTTGCTGGTGTATTTCTGATGAAGAGAAGCTATACCAGTAAAGAGAGGGAAGGCCCCTGGACACCTTGCTCCAGTGTTTAGACTAGTGGCTGTTAGAGTTCAATCCAGGCAATACAAGGTCTTGACATTAAGGAAACATTATTCAAACTGTTGTAGAGTAACAGCGACCTTCAGACAATGGAAAGGATCTTGGCGTAAACATAGCTCTCAGCCTGTCACCACCGGCACATACGATCAGCTGCATCATCATGTACTCAACTGACCAGCTTTTGATCAATATTCAGGACTGTTATAGAGTATCCAGCACCATCATAGAGCCCTCACCTCAACAGTAGTGCCCACAAAATAAAGAGTTTTACCTGGAAACTAGGCCCGGAGCTAGGAATGACTATGAAGAATGACGAGAACAGTGACAGTCATCCTTGTCACAAAATATACAATGGGATAGAGTTGGAATAACGGTACAGAGACCGACCCGTAGCTCGGTTGGTAGCGTATTCAGCTCGCACATTGAGGTCCTTAGCTCGATCCCCTGTACGGGTGGAAACATTAGGGTGTGTTTCCTTTAAGACACCTGTTGTCCCTCTTCAAATAGCAGCAAGTACGTACCTGGGTGTTAGTCGACTGATATGGGTCGCATCCTGGGGACAAAATTAACCTAAGTTGCCCCGAAATGCTCTGCATAACATGGTACTTTTTATGTAGTAGTATGTCATTGATGTCAGCTATGGTCTGTATAAGTTGTGTCATGTAATTGTAGAAATAAAGAATTATTATTATTATTATTATTATTATTATTATTATTATTATTATTATTATTATAGTATGTCAATGATGTCAGCTTGGTCTATATAAGCTGTATCATGTACTTGTAGAAATAAAGATTATTATATTATTATTACAATATACAGATCTCGTATTATTATTATTATTGTTGTTATTGTTGTTAAATTCATGGATATACAAAAGAGCCAGTAGTGGAGATGAGAGGATCCACTAGAGTTAGAGAGGATCCAGTAGAGTTAGAGAGGATCCACTAGAGTTAGAGAGGATCCAGTAGAGTTAGAGAGGATCCACTAGAGTTAGAGAGGATCCAGTAGAGTTAGAGAGGATCCACTAGAGTTAGAGAGGATCCAGTAGAGTACCTTGTGAGTGATGCTGAGAGAAAGAAAACGGTGCAGTATAAAGTACAAGCACTGACTGTTGTACAACCACGTCAACATGACGTACAAGTACTGACTGCTGTACAACCACGTCAACATGACGTACAAGCACTGACTGCTGTACAACCACGTCAACATGACGTACAAGCACTGACTGCTGTACAACCACGTCAACATGACGTACAAGCACTGACTGCTGTACAACCACGTCAACATGACGTACAAGCACTGACTGCTGTACAACCACGTCAACATGACGTACAAGCACTGACTCTGTACAACCACGTCAACATGACGTACAAGCACTGACTGCTGTACAACCACGTCAACATGACGTACAAGCACTGACTGTTGTACAACCACGTCAACATGACGTACAAGCACTGACTGCTGTACAACCACGTCAACATGACGTACAAGCACTGACTGCTGTACAACCACGTCAACATGACGTACAAGCACTGACTGCTGTACAACCACGTCAACATGACGTACAAGCACTGACTGCTGTACAACCACGTCAACATGACGTACAAGCACTGACTGCTGTACAACCACGTCAACATGACGTACAAGCACTGACTGCTGTACAACCACGTCAACATGACGTACAAGCACTGACTGCTGTACAACCACGTCAACATGACGTACAAGCACTGACTGCTGTACAACCACGTCAACATGACGTACAAGCACTGACTGCTGTACAACCACGTCAACATGACGTACAAGCACTGACTGCTGTACAACCACGTCAACATGACGTACAAGCACTGACTGCTGTACAACCACGTCAACATGACGTACAAGCACTTGATGTCTGTGAGGGTCACCAGGAGATATGTGACCCTGGTCATACTTCACTGTGTCACCTTGATTATGCTTCACTGTGTGACCTTATATCTCAATATCAGAATAATAACGTGGCCTCCAAACATTGCTCCAGTCACCATATTGTGTGACCTTCAGATGTCTTTGGCCGCAAATTGCGACCACCAGAGTGAGAGAGAGAGAGAGAATGAGAAGACATGAATGAGAATGTCAACTTGACACTTGGGTATCTTTATTGTGGAAACGTTTCGCCACACAGTGGCTTCATCAGTCCAGTACAAAGAAGAATAGTGAAGATCAGAAGGAGATTGAGGTAATCAGTCCCTCAGCTTGGAGTTGATGTAATGTATGTGGAATGAGGGACATTAAAGGTTGGTGGTGTTCTGGCACAAACAGTATTATCAAACACAAACATACACTCGCCAAACACCTTCCTACATGTTGGCTTAAATAACTTGGAGTACATAAGCGCAACTGTTCACCTAACTGTACGCACACCTGTACATACCCAACTGTACGCACGACTAAATACAGAACTACACACACACAACACACACACACACACACACACATAACTAGCCATACATAACTGAACACAACTGTATATACGACTATAAACACACACAAATGTACAAATAACCGTACACACATAACTGTACAGACAAGTGTACACATAAGTGTACACTTAACAGTACTGGTGGGTGGGTCTTCCCATTCAGCTCTCAGCACACACTGACCAACATGCTGCTTATCATATAATGCACTTAATATAGATAATAATATAGATAATATAGATGATAATATAAATGAAAATATACATGGTGATGTGTTAAGGTAATTATGTATTAGAGTGATGTTGTTGCATAGTTATGTGTCCACACACACACACACAGGACAGGGTCCAGGAGCTATGACTCGACCCCTGCAACCACAACTAGGTGAGTACACACACGTAATGCTTATGAACAAAAATCTGGATGGTTTCCACTGAAAAGCGTGGAGCACCTTGATGCTTGTGAAGGGCTCTTGATCAGAGGAATGGGAGTTGCCTTCTCTTTCGGAAAACCTGATTACCTCCCATTCTCTTGTGGTGTTCTTATGCTGGCAGTAACGGTGTCTGTCACCCGTTACCTCAACTATAGTCTTACATTTACATTGTACTTTAGTTAGGTACCAGTGGAACAAGTTACCTGGTGTTGGCTAGTGTGTTAGGTACCAGTGAAACAGGTTACCTGGTGTTGGCTAGTGTGTTAGATAGTAGTGAAACAGGTTACCTGTTGTTGGCTAGTGTGTTAGATAGTCGTGAAACAGGTTACCTGGTGTTGGCTAGTGTTAGGTACCAGTGGAACAAGTTACTTGGTGTTGGCTAGTGTGTTAGGTACCAGTGAAACAGGTTACCTAGTGTTGGCTAGTGTGTTAGGTACCAGTGGAACAGGTTACCTAGTGTTGGCTAGTGTTAGGTACCAGTGGAACAAGTTACCTGGTGTTGGCTAGTGTGTTAGGTACCAGTGGAACAGGTTACCTGGTGTTGGCTAGTGTGTTAGGTACCAGTGAAACAGGTTACCTGGTGTTGGCTAGTGTGTTAGATAGTAGTGAAACAGGTTACCTGGTGTTGGCTAGTGTGTTAGGTACCAGTGAAACAGGTTACCTGGTGTTGGCTAGTGTGTTAGGTACCAGTGAAACAGGTTACCTGGTGTTGGCTAGTGTGTTAGGTACCAGTGAAACAGGTTACCTGGTGTTCAGTGTCTTACATGAAGGTTCCTGGTTTTATTTTGACCATAAACAGGTTATTTTATATGAATTTATTTTGAGATACACTTATTTATTAATTTCTGCTCTATCTATATTATATATATATATATATATATATATATATATATATATATATATATATATATATATATATATATATATAGTAAATTGTGTTAAATATATCATGGATCAGTTTAAATATATTTTATGTTTCTTTAAATCAATTTTAAGTATTTTTTTTTTCAATATTTTCTGATTGATTTTCTCAGATTTATGGCATAAATTTGTTTTTAACTCTTTACTTGTTTGGCAGAAAAGACCCTTGGTTTTTAGGCCTAATTCGCCGGATTGGATTATTCAGTACGACACACACACACACACACACACATAGTCATTGAGTTGTCAGGAAATTGAACAGTCTCTAGACTGGAGGCAGGATCCATACATAGCTTTAAGTTGAGGTACGATAAGGCTCTTGGAACAAGGAGAGAGTGGACCTAGTAGCGACTAGCCAGAAGCTGTGAATCGACCCCTGCAACCACAAATAGGTGAGCACACACACATATTGTAGGTGAATTAATAAGTAGGGTATGTTGCATGTACTATAATGTTTGTGAGATATACTGACAGAGGGAAAGGAAGAGATGAGAAAGATCACTTATAACAAGTAGCCACTACCTGGTTTGTTCACATCCTTAATCGTTAAGAACAAGTTCCTCTTTTTTGTTCCTTACTCGTACGTGTTACTTCAGTGTCTGCTGTTGCCTCACCTCTGTTCGTACCTCATTACAGTGTACTTACCAAACATACCTGATGCTATCAAATAATAATAATTTATATTTTTGTATGTGTATATATATATATATATATATATATATATATATATATATATGTATGTATAGGGTTACTTTTTTAAAATGCATAAACATTGCGCAAGAGAGTAGAGGAATTTGTGTATCATTCAACTATCACAATTACACCAGTTGATTCGTCAAGGTAATCAAGTGTTTGATGAGATCAACCTTGCAACTCCACCCTGCTCTCTCACTGCTGCCTCTCTCAACCTCTCTCTACCTCTCTCAACCTCTGTCTGCCTCTCTCAACCTCTCTCAACCTCTCCCAACCTCTCTCTACCTCTCTCAACCTCTCTCAACCTCTCTCAACCTCTCCCAACCTCTCTCTACCTCTCTCAACCTCTCTCAACCTCTCCCAACCTCTCTCTACCTCTCTCAACCTCTCTCAACCTCTCCCAACCTCTCTCTACCTCTCTCAACCTCTCTCAACCTCTCCCAACCTCTCTCTACCTCTCTCAACCTCTCTCAACCTCTCTCAACCTCTCTCTACCTCACTCAACCTCTCTCAACCTCTGTCTGCCTCTCTCAACCTCTGTCTACCTCTCTCAACCTCTCCCAACCTCTCTCTACCTCAGTAATTGATTGGTCGTTATTATTATTATTATTATTAATATAAAGTAATGTTAATCGTCAAGGGACTTACAGAAGGCTCCTTTAGGAGGTACCCTGGATGACTATGAAGGGTTCTTGATCCAAGGTTTTGGATCATTGATTAGTTACTGTTTCACAAGCGCTACGTGACCCCCTGCGGGGTTATGATGATAATAATAATAAATTTAATAAGAAGTAGAAGACGAAGAAGAAGGGGAAGGAAAAAAAGTAAATTAAAAGAGATGATGAGAAGGAAGTAGCTAAAGAAAGAGGAAAGAGGAGGAGGAAAAAAAGAGGAACAAGAAGAGGACGAAGAATAAAGAATAAAGAGAGAAGTGAAGTTGAGAGGAGAGATGATAATAGTGTTGTTTTCTTACAGTGTCTGGGTTACTGTGTGTGATTAACTTCAACTCAGTGAACATTCTACTGTGAATGTGTGTGACTTTGTCTTAAATATTTGAGTGTAATGAACCCTTGTCAGTGCTCAATAATGAACCCTTGTCAGTGCTCAATAATGAACCCTTGTCAGTGCTCAATAATGAACCCTTGTCAGTGCTCAATAATGAACTCTTGTCAGTGCTCAATAATGAACCCTTGTCAGTGCTCAATAATGAACCCTTGTCAGTGCTCAATAATGAACTCTTGTCAGTGCTCAATAATGAACCCTTGTCAGTGCTCAATAATGAACCCTTGTCAGTGCTCAATAATGAACCCTTGTCAGTGCTCAATAATGAACCCTTGTCAGTGTTCAATAATGAACCCTTGTCAGTGCTCAATAATGAACCCTTGTCAGTGCTCAATAATGAACCCTTGTCAGTGCTCAATAATGAACCCTTGTCAGTGCTCAATAATGAACCCTTGTCAGTGCTCAATAATAACCCTCACCAAGGCGGAAACTTAGAAAATTAATTGGTCTATATTTCGACCCCCTTCTGGGGTCCTCTTCAGCAGATAAGAAGAGGACCCCCAGCAAGGGGGAGGTCGAAATTTACAGACCAATAAACCTGCTAAGTTTGTGTCTCCATCTTGGTGTATATAGATGTTTATGTATTATGTCACCTGAGCATATCTTAGAAGCTACGATGTTACTGTGTGATCTAACCTGTTAATACGTCATCTTACAAAAGACCCGGTTTATACCACCACTGACAGTTGACACTGTATCGATCGGAGAGGCTAGACTTGTTTCCTGACTAATAAAACACCACCAATTCCTAACTTTGTGTATAATTTATATATACGTTGTACATTGTACATGAATTAACACTAGGTATACGGTACACTGTGTTGGGTTCCACATGATCTAGGTACCGGTACACTAAGTGGGTTCCACATGATTCTAGGTATACGGTACACTATGTTGGGTTCCATATGATCCACACGGTACGCTGTGTTGGGCTCCATATGATCCACACGGTACACTGTGTTGGGCTCCATATGATCCACACGGTATACTGTGTTGGGCTCCATATGATCCACACGGTACGCTGTGTTGGGCTCCATATGATCCACACGGTACACTGTTGGGTTCCATATGATCCACACGGTACACTGTGTTGGGCTCCATATGATCCACAAGGTACACTGTTGGGTTCCATATGATCCACACGGTACACTGTGTTGGGCTCCATATGATCCACACGGTACACTGTGTTGGACTCCATATGATCCACACGGTACACTGTGTTGGGTTCCATATGATCCACACGGTACACTGTGTTGGGTTCCATATGATCCACACGGTACACTGTGTTGGGCTCCACATAATGTAAACTATCTGTCAGCATAACTTCTCTGTAACACTTCCTTGTACCTTGTTAAACATCACGTCCAAGTCATCTTGAGACTGTATCCTCTACAAGATACAGGATACATACTCGTTCTTGAAATATCCTTGAGAAAACGTAATAACCTTGAGCTTTTGAAAAAAAATGCAAATCAGTGTGTCAGAATTCTGAATTGTTTGTTGTTTGATTTCAAATGTTTTCGATTATTTTTATTACTAAGTACACTGTATGGTTGGCATAGGTCTATAATATTATTAGTTTCATTACTAAGTACACTGTATGGTTGCATAGGTCTATAATATTATTAGTTTCATTACTAAGTACACTGTATGGTTGGCATAGGTCTATAATATTAGTTTCATTACTAAGTACACTGTATGGTTGGCATAGGTCTATAATATTATTAGTTTCATTACTAAGTACACTGTATGGTTGCATAGGTCTATAATATTATTAGTTTCATTACCAAGTACACTGTATGGTTGCATAGGTCTATAATATTATTAGTTTCATTACTAAGTACACTGTATGGTTGCATAGGTCTATAATATTATTAGTTTCATTACTAAGTACACTGTATGGTTGCATAGGTCTATAATATTAGTTTCATTACTAAGTACACTGTATGATTGGCATAGGTCTATAATATTATTAGTTTCATTACTAATTACGCTGTATGGTTGGCATAGGTCTATAATATTATTAGTTTCATTACTAAGTACACTGCATGGTTGGCATAGGTCTATAATATTATTAGTTTCATTACTAAGTACACTGTATGGTTGGCATAGGTCTATAATATTATTAGTTTCATTACTAAGTACACTGTATGGTTGGCATAGGTCTATAATATTATTAGTTTCATTACTAAGTACACTGTATAGTTGGTATAGGTCTATGATATGACAAGTAAAGTACTATTTTATACTTTGATTTATTTTCATATGTTCTTGAATATATTTGTGGTCATCAGCGTGGCTGTCCCTAAGAACTCACTCGTAAGTAAAGTTAATTAGGTACGGGTCCATATCAATACAATTATCATACCTAGTAACATGTGTGTCAATTACCCAGGATAATCGAAAAAGACAAAAAAAAATTATTTCCAATGGAGTCCTTGTAATATTTTATTATTTGAGTAACAAGTTACTAGAAAACTTGCTAAAAACTAACTGTGTGTTCTTGCCTGTCAGGGTTGTAACTTTATATAAGTTAACCTTATATGACACAGAGGAGAAACAGCGTGTGGGTGTCAGAGTTTACCGTCACACCAGGAAAGATGGCGTGCTGACACCTGAGACTTGTTTATCCTGGTGCTCGTCTCCTCCTCACATGAAAATATAGCTAGCTTTTGTTTCCACTGTAACAAGCGTATATAAAAGGCGGCATCACATTACTGAATAAAAGATTCATTCTCACTTTCCTCATTTTCCTCTTTCCCCTTTTCCCCATCTTCCAACCTTCTAACCCTTTTCACAAGTCATATTTTCCTCTTCACAGTAGATTGTTAGACAGCAGCCACCATATGACAGGAAGGTACTACCCTCCTGTCATATGATCCCTGTTAAACGTTATACACTCTTGAATGAAGAATTAGAAACATGTGCAAAATCTGGTTATAATTATTGTAGACGTTTCGCCCTCCAGTGGCTTTATCAATACAATACAAGGACATAATGGGAAGACAGTAGAACTGTATATAAAAGATGAGGTAATGAGTCCGTCAGTCTTGGTGAAGACTATCACAGTTGTAGACTACGACACTTCAACTACAAGGCTCAGGGACTGATTACCTCATCTTTTGTATATAGTTCTACTGTCTTCACATTATGTCCTTGTATTGATAAAGCCACTGGAGGGCGAAACGTCTACAATAAAGATACCCAGATGTTGCACATGTGTCTAATCCTTCATCTTGTTGGTGTTATATACCATACATGTAAAAGTTATACACTCTGACAGGATTGCTGGTATTCTCTTGAAAGTTCAATACAAGTAAATCTTGCAAACTTCTTACATTCATTATACACTTGTCTTTATCTTCTTAATAAATTTTATTACGGTTATGATTTCTTTCCATTGTATGAGGACTGGTCTGAGACCAGGTTGCGGGGGCGGTGGTCCCTAAGACCAGACTAGATAACCTTGAGGATAATGACCTCTAGTTGTCCCCTCTAGCGTAGGTGTGTGTCATCACAGTCATGCTGACTGTACGTACGTGCGTGCGTGTCAGCATGGGTGTGTGCCTGTCAGCATGGGTGTGTCGTGTCAGAATGCGTGTGTGCGTGTCAGCATGGGTGTCAGCGTGCGTGTCAGCACGCACGCATGTACAGGGTATACAGTCCTAGCTGACATCAACGACATACTACTATATAGAAAGCCGCTTGTGTTGCAGAGCATTTCGGACAAATTAGGTCAGTTTTGTCCCCAGGATGCGACCCACACCAGTTGACTAACACCCAGGTACCTATTTTTAATGATGGGTGAACATAGACAACCGTTGTAAGGAAACACGCCCAATGTTTCAACCCTTGCCGAGAATTGAACCCGGACACTCACTGTGTGAAGCGAGAGCTTCTGCCACCAGGACACGGGCCACAGTGGGCCACCGTATATTATTGTCAGCAAGTGTTGGTGGACACCTGTCTTCCGCCAGTGTATATTATGGTCAACAGGTGTTACTGGACACCTGTCTCCCACCAGTGTATGTTATTTATAGAGTGTGGGGAAGTTAACGCTGGTTGAGGCGTATTTCAGTGGTTGACAGCGTATATTACGCGGATATAAGAAGCCTGGCAACAGCGTGCGAGCGACCAGCTCTCAGAGCCTTCCTCCAAAGCATGTGTTCACACGCCCACAACAGTGTTCACACGAGGTGCACAAACACACACACACACGGGTGCGTACACAGAAGAGGTGAACAACCTGCCCCGGTACCAGTGACCGACTTCCGTGTACACCCGAGTTGCCGCATGTTGCCTCATCTCTCAGCTCCTCCGAGCAGTGTCTCTTGCCTCATCTCTCAGCTCCTCCGAGCAGTGTCTCTTGCCTCATCTTTCAGCACCTCCGAGCAGTGTATCTTGCCTCATCTCTCAGCACCTCCGAGCAGTGTCTCTAGCATCATCTCTCAGCACCTCCGAGCAGTGTCTCTTGCCTCATCTCTCAGCTCCTCCGAGCAGTGTCTCTTGCCTCATCTCTCAGCACCTCGGAGCAGTGTCTTGCCTCATCTCTGAGCTCCTCCGAGCAGTGTCTCTTGCCTCATCTCTGAGCTCCTCCGAGCAGTGTCTTGCCTCATCTCTCAGCACCTCCGAGCAGTGTCTTGCCTCATCTCTCAGCACCTCCGAGCAGTGTCTTGCCTCATCTCTCAGCTCCTCCGAGCAGTGTCTCTTGCCTCATCTCTCAGCACCTCCGAGCAGTGTCTTGCCTCATCTCTCAGCACCTCCGAGCAGTGTCTCTTACCTCATCTCTCAGCTCCTCCGAGCAGTGTCTCTTGCCTCATCTCTCAGCACCTCCGAGCAGTGTCTCTTGCATCATCTCTCAGCACCTCCGAGCAGTGTCTTGCCTCATCTCTCAGCACCTCCGAGCAGTGTCTCTTGCCTCATCTCTCAGCACCTCCGAGCAGTGTCTCTTGCCTCATCTCTCAGCACCTCCGAGCAGTGTCTCTTGCCTCATCTCTCAGCACCTCCGAGCAGTGTCTCTTGCCTCATCTCTCAGCACCTCCGAGCAGTGTCTCTTGCCTCATCTCTCAGCACCTCGAGCAGTGTCTCTTGCATCATCTCTCAGCACCTCCGAGCAGTGTCTCTTGCCTCATCTCTCAGCACCTCCGAGCAGTGTCTCTTGCCTCATCTCTCAGCACCTCCGAGCAGTGTCTCTTGCATCATCTCTCAGCACCTCCGAGCAGTGTCTCTTGCATCATCTCTCAGCACCTCCGAGCAGTGTCTCTTGCATCATCTCTCAGCACCTCCGAGCAGTGTCTCTTGCCTCATCTCTCAGCACCTCCGAGCAGTGTCTCTTGCCTCATCTCAGCACCTCCGAGCAGTGTCTCTTGCCTCATCTCTCAGCACCTCCGAGCAGTGTCTCTTGCATCATCTCTCAGCACCTCCGAGCAGTGTCTCTTGCATCATCTCTCAGCACCTCCGAGCAGTGTCTCTTGCCTCATCTCTCAGCACCTCCGAGCAGTGTCTCTTGCCTCATCTCTCAGCACCTCCGAGCAGTGTCTCTTGCATCATCTCTCAGCACCTCCGAGCAGTGTCTTGCATCATCTCTCAGCTCCTCCGAGCAGTGTCTTGCCTCATCTCTCAGCTCCTCCGAGCAGTGTCTTGCCTCATCTCTCAGCTCCTTCCCAAAACTTGTTTCTCATCTCGCCTCTTACCATATCTCTCATCATGTCTCATTATTACCTTATCTCTCAGTTTCTTCCCACAGTTTCATGTCTTCGCTGTGTATTTCTTCACCTTGTAAACTATTGTGGATAAGGACACTTACGTACAGCTAAGGACAATAGAGAAAACATTTCGCCAAGAGTGGCCTTTTTCAATCCTGATGACTGATGTTACCATACCATTTGCATTACCATACCATTTGCAACCTTTTGTAGACTTATATGTGCGGTGTCCCGTGGCCTGGTAGACAACGCTCTTGCCTCACACACTGAGTGTCCGTGGTTCAGTCCCCGGCCGGGTGGAAACATTGGGCTTGTTTCCTTACACATGCTGTCCCTCTTCACCTAGCAGTAAGTAGGTACCTGGGTGTTAGTCGACTGGTGTGGGTGGCATTCTGGGGGACAAAATTGAAAAACCACAGTGAAAATAAAACAGTCCTCGATGACGCACTGCCTTTTTGGGTTATCTTTGGTGGCTAACCCTCCAGGTTAAAAATCCCCTAACCACGCTTGGTCCTGGCGAGGAGTAAGCCAGCAATGCACTCCATGTTTCCAGTTGACTGTATCTCTCAAGAGATGGCGTTGTACGCGATGTGCCTCCCCCTTTCCTCTACACACACACCTTCGTGCAACTACGTAACGAGCGCTAACGTTCAGCGCCCCGCCAGAGTACTCTTTTTGTTGCGAGCCATACGATAGTCGAAGCAACCTGACTGACAACCATTCAGGTTGCCTTTATATATATATATATATATATATATATATATATATATATATATATATATATGATTAGAGTGTGAGAGGAGTGTGTGTTGTGAAGGAAGTTGCTCGTGATAGCATCTGTATCTTCTGCTGATAGTGTGGAAGCTGCGTCTCAGTAACTGTTCTCTTGATTGTTTTATCTGTGAAGTATATCTTGGCAAAGCCTGTTGGCTGTAATCTTCATTCTTTAACACTAGTACAATTATTATTATTATTATTATTATTATTGTATAACATTGTTAATGCCGTTATTATCTTTGCTTGGTGAGAGAACTGTTAACTGAGTATTGAATGATGACCAGCTGACTGGTGTGACCAGCTGACTGGTCAGCAGCAGGGTGACGCAAAAAAAATTATGTGAAATAGTAACTCAAGATGATTGCAACATTGTATCAGAGAATATAAAAAGTTGAGCACGCCAAGGGAAAAAAAAGAATTACTTTAATGGAAATGGGTGAAAGTGCAAAGTGGCTTCACAAAGAGTAAAGTTTGTGTGTGAAGAAAATATAAATGGATTCAGCAGCTAAAAACACATCGAGGCCTTATATATATATATATATATATATATATATATATATATATATATATATATATATATATATATATATATAATGCAAAAAGATCACAGTAATCAGGTGATATCAAAATATGCAAGACAACCACTATGAAAAATAGAGGAATTCCAAGCGCTTTCGTGACTACTCACATTATCAAGGAACTATAAAAGGAAACATGACAAGAAGGGCTTATATATGGGGCGAGACTACACCTCACAGTCACATCACACTAACAAAGACCACACCTCACAGTAGCGTAACATCGCACGACTCTGTGAAGAGGATATATATAAACCATACACCATGGGCAGCATATGGGAGATTAGCGAATCTCAACATTGACTCCAGGATTGAAGAGAGGATCCCTTAAGACTGTGTACATGACATGTGTCAGGCCTGAGAGTACGCTGCACCACCATTATTCACAAACTAGTTGAGGGCAGTAGTTTTACAAGACTAGTTTCAGAGCTATGAAGATTGAAGGATTTGGACCTAACCGCTTTGGGAGAGAGAGAGAGAGAGACGAGCCAGAGGAGACATAATTTCGACGTACATGATACATGAACCCTTCCAACACAGTGGAGCCAGAGGGACGTTATAAACAACTTCTTGAGTCTCAGGGAAGTTAACACGCGGAATTATCTGGATGAAGAAGCAGTGAAGGCAGATTCCATGGTATGAAAAGACCTCAGAGGCAGTGAACCAATAACACCGGCTGATTGACAGAGCCAGGAGCTGAGACTCGACCCCCACATATATAACTTGAATAAATCTGGGCGAGGACAATAATAACTTGAGTACATTTGGGTGAGGGGAAACATAACTTGAGTATAAACAACTTGATCAAGTACATATCGGCTAGTACAAACATAAGTTGAGTACATTTGGGCGAGTACAGACTCTAGTACCTTGGGAGTCTCCTTGACCTCTGGATCAATGACCACTGACTTGCTGCTTGTAGGATCGTGCCTATTACTGCCCAGCTTTCAGGAATCTTCGTCTGCCAATCAGATTTTGACCACGATTATGTTCATATATTGCACCCTGTCCCTCTCGCTCTTGCTGGTCTTCATCTTTGTGTACCTGACTTTGCATAAGCCTGGGTTCGATTCCCAGCGAGGGTAGAAACATTGGGCGCGTTTCTTTACACAGGTTGTCTATGTTCACCCATCAGTAAAATGGGTACCTAGGTGTTAGTTGACTGGTGTGGGTCGCATCCTGGGACAAAACTGACCTAATTTGTCCGAAATACCCTGCATAACAAGGGGCTTTCTATATAGTAGTATGTCATTGATGTCAGCTGGGACTGTATACCTTGTACATGTACTTGTAGTAAATAAAGATATTATTATTATTATTATTACTATTATTATTATTATTATTATTATAACCACATTACAGCCCACTTAGCACCAGAGACAGATAGTATAATAACCTATATGATATGCCAAGGTATCTTATTAATGAAAATAACATACCAGACATATTAAGTAAATATCCTAAAATTTGCTTGCAACAAGTAAGACAAACTGTAGACATAAATACATATGTATTCCAGTTACTCACTTTTGGGGGTCTAGCTTTTGAGTTTTCTGTGGATCTGTATGTCCTTGTGCTACCCTACACAGGATTGATATAGGATGCACAATACATGTCATTTGTCTGTGTGTGTGCGTACTCACCTAGTTGTGGTTGCAGGGGTCGATTCACAGCTCCTGTGTGTGTGTGTGTGTATGAGCAGTTATTTCGTGTACATTATCGAGAATAAATAGACATAACTTTGCCTTAGCGTGACACTGAAACAATTTTTGGAAAGTGCGTTGGGCTCACAACGGAAGGACCGAGGTTAATCCCCGGGCCAGGTGAGGCGTACTGAAGAAGTCTGAGACCTGGTGCCCCTGTTCACTTAGTAGTAAAGACATAGTTGAGATAGTCAAATGTTAGTCAACACGTGTCTCTCGCATCTTGCAAGAACAACCCACACAGAAATAAGTCACACTGCTTGGCTTTGTATCTTATCGTAGCTTAACTTACTTTCCGGGGTTAATACGAAAAGGTCCTTGTCGTCCTCCTCTTTTCTTCTTCTTCTTCTTCTTCTGCTGCTGCTGCTGCTGCTGCTGCTGCTGCTGCTGCTGCTGCTGCTGCTGCTGCTGCTACTACTACTACTACTACTACATCTTGTAGTGGTTGCAGTAGTATACACATGCAAATATCTAACATTGGAGTGAGAGTTGTAGTTTTATTTTAACACATTTCAGTGTTAATGGTTGTGTACTGGACCAGCTGTGAGGTAGACAGTGGACCAGCTGTGAGGTAGACACAGTGGACCAGCTGTGAGGTAGACAGTGGACCAGCTGTGAGGTAGACACAGTGGACCAGCTGTGAGGTAGACAGTGGACCAGCTGTGAGGTAGACACAGTGGACCAGCTGTGAGGTAGACAGTGGACCAGCTGTGAGGTAGACAGTGGACCAACTGTGAGGTAGACACAGTGGACCAGCTGTGAGGTAGACACATTGGACCGGCGAAAACCTCAGTCAACAGGAAAATAACGCAGGTAATTGCCTTTAAGTGAGGCTTTACGACACTAAGAGTCTTCTTTATGGCTGGCTATGATTCTTAAGGTAGGCCTATCTCGCTAGTCCTTCACTAGGCCTCCCTCGCTAGTCCTTCACCAGGACTACCTCGATAGGCTTCCCGCAAATGGATGGTTGGTTAATGAGAACTTATAATAATAATAATATCTTTATTTCTACATGTACAAGGTATACAGTCCTAGTTGACATCAATGACATATATAGAAAGCCCCTTGTTATGCTGAGCATTTCGGGCAAATTAGGTCAATTTTGTCCCCCAGGATGCGTCCCACACCAGTCGACTAACACCCAGGTACCTATTTTAGTGTTAGATGAAAAGGGACAACAGTTGTCACAAGGAAACACGTCCTAATGTTTCCACTCTTACCAGAGGGTCGAACCACGGACCTCAGTGTGTCAGCTGAGCGCGCTACCAATCGAGCTACGGTATAGGCTTGAAGCCTATCGACTACACTAGGGATTAAAGAATACTTTAATCCAAAAAACCAGGGATTATAATAAACTCTCAAGGTATATACACTGAGAGACAAACACCTCTCGGTGTATATATCATGTGGACAGAAATTGTTTATTTGCCTTATAAGCTAAAATATGTGTACTAGCTTACATAGGGAATGTCCGGGGGGGTGATTCCAGCCTTATATAAATCTTGAAGATGGTAATTGAATTATCACTGAAACATTGATTATTACGTAGGGAAATTATTACTTGCCTCATATTTTTCACGGCTTGTGATGAACATTTCAGCAGTGAGTTAGAGTCAGTGCTCTTGTAAAGCTCCTTCACGACTCACGAATCATACTAACTACGGAATGGCTGGTGTTAGATCCCATGGCAAGGGAGTGGTAAAACTCCAGGCCAGTGCGTTAACCACTGGGCCAGCTGATTCAAACTCCACCCGTTCCGTGGTTATAGAGCTCCTCTATTGTCTGATTTTTTTTTAAATATTATCAAACAAGTTCAGCAGAATAGAGCAGCGAGTACTATGAAAGCCTTGCAACGCACTTTTTAATTTTGAACGTACTTTTTCAGTAGTATTTACAGAAAAAGTCACTGTATTGAGGAGCTCTATAAGAGAGTTGACTGTATTGACATTTCCAATACAAGTACAAGTTCGTTCACCAGGACGCGTCCTGGCTCGGCTCTTCTCCATGTTGTGACCCGACATAATAATAATCTTTTTATACAGCTTATACAGACCATAGCTCGCATTAGTAACATACTATGTAGAGGTCTGAGCTGTGCTCACACCTCTACAACAACTATTGTTCTCAAAGATTTGTTAAGTTATACCATGAATTAAGGAAAGATCCTGGACTTCACCTTACGAAACAGACAAAGCAGATGCGATAGTAATTATGGACAAGGTATACCTGGAGAGGGCTCCGGGGTCAAAGCCCCCGCGGCCCGGTCTGGGACCAGGCCTCATGGTGGATCAGGGCCTGATCAACCAGGCTGTTACTGTTGGCCGCAAGCAAACCAACATACGAACCACAGCCTGGCTGGTCAGGTACTGACTTTAGGTGCCTGTCCAGTGCCTCCTTGAAGACAGCCAGGGGTCTATTGGTAATCCCTCTTATGTATGCTGGGAGGCAGTTGAACAGTCTTGGGCCCCTGACACTTATTGCGTTTTCTTTGAAATTATTATCTTGGCAAACGAACAGAGAGTTTGTGATGTATTCACTTTGTTATGAATTACTAGATTATTATTATTATTATTATTATTATTATCAAAAGAGGCGCTAAACCAATGAATTACTAGAGTGTTTTGTCACTCTTGAAGTGTGCACTCACTTATGTAAGGAATTAGGCACATGAACAACATTTGGGTATCTTTATTTGTAGACGTTTCGAAATCCGGTGGCTTTATCAGTGCAAATTCAAGATTATGTGAAGACTGTAAAACTATATGCAGAAGACGAGGTAATCAGTCCCTCAGCGTTGGTGAAGAGCACAGTAGTGCTCATGTCGGTATTGTACATCATTCATGTACACAGTGTGTGTGTGTGTGTTAATTACCAGTTTTCAAAGGTATGTGTCGATAGACACTATGTTTATGTGTGTGTGTGTGCAGGTGGATGCTAGGTGAGCGTCATCTGGCAACACTTGGAGTACCGTAAGCCTCACCTCTGGCCAACACACATCACACTTGCCACAACACTTCAACATGTTCCACAAAGTATCGCTCGGGTCTCCCCTCTCCGCCTTCCTGCTCTTCCTTCCTCACGTTTTTGTTTCAATGAAAACTTTACATAATGACAGTCTTTCTTGGCATACTCTTCTAGTGTTATAACCTGGAGGTGATGTTGAGGATGATGATAGTTATGGTGATGATAGTTATGATGACACGATAACAGTGATAGTATAGTATTTACCATACAACAGAACTAAAGAAAACGGCTACGCAAATTAATTGATCCACAAACACACACACACACACACACACACACACACACACACATACACACACACACACACACACACACACACATACACATACATTAAGTGAGTACACACACACACCATGGCGTATGTCTGGCAAACTTAACACCAGTCAGATATCTCAGCAAAGATTGCTTGAGTATCCTGTGTATAAAGTATATTAGAGCAGTCAGTGTAACATTGTGAATGGCATACTACACCGACAGGTTGGTGAGGGATACACATGTGTAACACTTAGGTGTCTTTATTGTCGAAACGTTTCACCTGCGCAGCAGGCTTCTTCAGTTGATTATACCACGAGAGGTAATTCTAAGGTAATCAGTTGTTCAGTCTTGATGGAAGGTAGTCAGTCCCTTGTCCCACAACAAAGACATGAGGTCAGAGGCTGGGAATAGAAGTGAGATGCAGTAGTGATTATAACACCGTCTTCAGTGTTATAGTCATCTGCGTTCAACTGAAGAAGCCTGCTACGCGGGCGAAATGTTACGACAATGAAGATAAACAAGTGTTCCAGATGTGTCTTATCCATCACCGTGTTGGTATTGTATAGTTATTATATGATACCTGAGCGCTTATGACCCTAGTGGATTTAGCCCTTGCTTTTGATAATAATTAATAATAATAATAATATGATGCCTGTCTAACACAGCAGCGCCATGGTATCCTGGTATAGGGGATGTCTTCTATCACTCTTGTTCAGTTAAATACGGATGATTAACACTGGAGACAGTGTTATAATCGCTAACCACTGTTCAGCATGACCCACTAATGAGCCCCGCTCACCTGTGATGTCATCTCCAGCTGTTACGCGTCACATCTGAGTCTCAGGCTTCATTCCTCTGCTTGAGGCTAGTGACTAACCATCCCTCAGTACTGATAACTATCAGGACTGAGGGACTGATCACCTCAAAATTGCTTCTCCATTTTACTATGTCTAGCGTTATGACAACCTGTATTCCTGAAGAAATTGATGAACAAGACGCGCATGCGTCTTACACATCAGCCTGTCAGTATTGTACACAACTAAGCAAGAACACACATGTTTCCTTGTATAGTCTGCCCATCCCAAGGTGAAGTATTTCTTGCATTCCTTTCCGTTATCTCCGCCGCTCTTCTTCAGCCTCACTTGTAAATCTGTTTTGTGTGTGTGTTTGACACGAACGATTCTCTTACAACACTGAGTGTTTCATTTAGTCTGCCCTCTCCTGCGCTGCTTGACCCTGCCAGTGTATGGGCAGGTGTATACCCTGCCAGTGTATGGGCAGGTGTATACCCTGCCAGTGTATGGGCAGGTGTATACCCTGCCCTACGCTTATTATAACAAGCGCAATTTAATTTAGCCTAATCTAACTAAATATATTTTAGATAATTTTATAATCATTTAATAATAAACAAACAGTGAAATATATTTTTTTCGTGAGGTTCAGAATGATTTTTTTGCGAAATTATTGCATACACAAATTTTCACTTGCCTTATTCGGCAAGAAGAGCGTTGCTATTTAAGCCAAAAGCGCAAGAGAGAGAGGGAGGGGTAGAGAGAGAGAGAGGGGGAGGGAGGGAGAGAGGGAGGGAGAGAGAGAGAGGGAGGGAAGAGAGAGAGGGAGGAGAGAGAGAGAGAGGAGGGAGAGAGAGAGAGAGAGAGAGAGAGAGAGAGAGAAAGAGTGGTGCGTATCTATGTGTATAAATCTCTTAAGGTATATCCAGTGAGATTTTACTTTTTCTAGACATTACAGTCCTCCTGACTGTCAATGCATAGGTGAATTACAGTCTTAATGACCCATTCTCAGTCAATAAAGTGTACACGTCGCACTTTAACAGTTCATTACCAGTCACCGAGGCCCTTCTACACACTCTTCCAACGTTCTACCCACAAAAACATTTAAAAAAGTGTGTAGCGCCGCCCTCCGGCTGATGTAGTATATGGAGTCTTTAAATTGTGTCAGCCTGACCTGGAGGTGAGAGAGAAGGGCGGGTGTTGGACCCTCGTAGCTGACGCTACTGCTTCTCTAGTCTACCTTACTGTATCATCATTATTATTATTATACACAATGATATATATATATATATATATATATATATATATATATATATATATATATATGTCGTGCCGATTAGGTAAAACTGGTCAATTAGCAAGAATTCATCTAAAATTAAGTCCTTTCTAAAATTTTCTCTAATACGTTTAAAGATATTTTTTTCATTTATGTTAATGTAAGAATTATATATATATATATATATATATATATATATATATATATATATATATATATATATATATATATATATATATATATATATATATATATGTCGTGCCGATTAGGTAAAACTTGTGATTTTGGCTTAAATAGCAACGCTCACCTTGCCATATAAGACAAGTGAAAATTTGTGTATGCAATAATTTCGCCAAAATCATTCTGAACATAACGAAAAAAATATATTTCATTGTGTTTGTTTATTATTAAATTAATGTTAACGTATCTAAAATATATTTAGTTGGGTTAGGCTAAATTAAATTGCGCTTGTTGTAATAAGGTTAGGTAGGTTTTCAAAGTTTCTCTTGGTACAAAATTATAAATTCTTACATTAACATAAATGAAAAAAATATATCTTTAAACGTATAAGAGAAAATTTTAGAAAGAACTTAATTTTAGACGAGTTCTTGCTAATTGACCAGTTGTATATATATATATATATATATATGATCAGATATACACACTTCTCAGTAAACTTGTATACACACTGAGAGATGCATCTCAGCTCTTGACTCACATTTGTTAGGTTAGTTTACTGTGTGTAGTGTGTGGGCTAGTATCGCCAGTGCTACTTTGCGCCTCTGGCAGTATACAACAAATAATAACATTGTTTCTTTATCTCCCCCACAGGTAAGAAGAGGCAGGTGGGAGGAGAGCTCACCGGAGTACTGGTAAGATGCCTCTCCCATCCCAATCCTCCAGCCCAACACCCTCCCTTGACCCCTCTCTCTTCTAACACCTCTGCATTTTACCGTGTGTGTGTCTTCACCTATTTGTGGGGGTCGAGTAGCGGCTCCTGGCCCCACCTCTTCGCTGATTGCTACTAGGTCCGCTCCTTCCCCGCTCTGAGAGCCTTGTCATACCTCTCCTTAAAGCTGTGAATGGATCCTGCTCCGGTACGTCGATCTCGAGATTGTTCCACTTTCTGACAACTCTAGTGCTGAAGAAATACTTCTTAACATCTGTGTGACTCATCTGAGTTTTCAACTTCTAGTTGTGGCCTTCGTTCCTGTGTCTCATCTCTAAAACATTTTGTCATTGTGTGTGTGTATGTGTGTTAGTTACCATTTTGTCCTAGTCACATGTCGATTAGACACTAGGCCTGTTGTATGTATGTGTTTGTGTGTGTAAGGAAAACTTCGAAAAGTGTCCGCCCCGCCGGGAATTGAAGCCGGGCCCTCCGTGCGTGAAGCGAGAGCTTTAGCCACCGGGGCATGTGTGTGTTAGTTACCATTTTGTCCTAGGCACATGTCGATTAGACACTAGGCCTCACCTAATTGTGGTTGCAGGGGTCGTGACTCAGCTCCTCTGTGTGTGTGTGTGTGTGTGTGTGTGTGTGGTGTGTAAGGAAAGTTAGAGCAGAGTTCAAACAGTGAATATTTAAGTAATATAATATGGAACACTTGATTATTCATTTATTAACTCATAATTACAGTTCACAATTTAACACATGATTCTTCCTCATCTCAGTGTACAACTAACAAATCGTGTTTGTTGTACGAGGCAGGTCAGTGTACAACCAGCTGCGCACCATACTAACGTGTGACTTCCGGCACTTGTAATTTGGTAAGTAATTTCAAGTGTTGTTCCGAGCCATGCACGCCCATGAAGTCACGATGCACTGATGTCAGTGTTGTTCCGAGCCATGCACGCCCATGAAGTCACGATGCACTGATGTCAGTGTTGTTCCGAGCCATGCACGCCCATGAAGTCACGATGCACTGATGTCAGTGTTGTTCCGAGCCATGCACGCCCATGAAGTCACGATGCACTGATGTCAATGTTGTTCCGAGCCATGCACGCCCATGAAGTCACGATGCACTGATGTCAGTGTTGTTCCGAGCCATGCACGCCCATGAAGTCACGATGCACTGATGTCAGTGTTGTTCCGAGCCATGCACGCCCATGAAGTCACGATGCACTGATGTCAGTGTTGTTCCGAGCCATGCACGCCCATGAAGTCACGATGCACTGATGTCAGTGTTGTTCCGAGCCATGCACGCCCATGAAGTCACGATGCACTGATGTCAGTGTTGTTCCGAGCCATGCACGCCCATGAAGTCACGATGCACTGATGTCAGTGTTGTTCCGAGCCATGCACGCCCATGAAGTCACGATGCACTGATGTCAGTGTTGTTCCGAGCCATGCACGCCCATGAAGTCACGATGCACTGATGTCAGTGTTGTTCCGAGCCATGCACGCCCATGAAGTCACGATGCACTGATGTCAAAGGCTTTTGTGTTCAAGACAGGATGGACTGTGTTAATGGCAAGACAGGATGGACTGTGTTAATGGCAAGACAGGATGGACTGTGTTAATGGCAAGACAGGATGGACTGTGTTAATGGCAAGACAGGATGGACTGTGTTAATGGCAAGACAGGATGGACTGTGTTAATGGCAAGACAGGATGGACTGTGTTAATGGCAAGACAGGATGGACTGTGTTAATGGCAAGACAGGATGGACTGTGTTAATGGCAAGACAGGATGGACTGTGTTAATGGCAAGACAGGATGGACTGTGTTAATGGCAAGACAGGATGGACTGTGTTAATGGCAAGACAGGATGGACTGTGTTAATGGCAAGACAGGATGGACTGTGTTAATGGCAAGACAGGATGGACTGTGTTAATGGCAAGACAGGATGGACTGTGTTAATGGCAAGACAGGATGGACTGTGTTAATGGCAAGACAGGATGGACTGTGTTAATGGCAAGACAGGATGGACTGTGTTAATGGCAAGACAGGATGGACTGTGTTAATGGCAAGACAGGATGGACTGTGTTAATGGCAAGACAGGATGGACTGTGTTAATGGCAAGACAGGATGGACTGTGTTAATGGCAAGACAGGATGGACTGTGTTAATGGCAAGACAGGATGGACTGTGTTAATGGCTCGCTAAACATGGCAGACTCTCAAAGTTATGAATGCAAGTGTTGCAGCAACAACTCTAAGTTATGAATGCAAGTGTTGCAGCAACAACTCTAAGTTATGAATGCAAGTGTTGCAGCAACAACTCAAAGTTATGAATGCAAGTGTTGCAGCAACAACTCTAAGTTATGAATGCAAGTGTTGCAGCAACAACTCTAAGTTATGAATGCAAGTGTTGCAGCAACAACTCTAAGTTGATCACATACTCAAAGTAATACCTGCTGTTGTGATGTAATGGTTTAAAAAACCCGATAAGTTGAAGAATGGTTGACTTGTGCAGCATTTAGGAATCTTTATTGTGGTAACGTTTCGCCAGCCAGTGGCTTCTTCAGTCCAGTAGAGAGAAGAATAGTGAAAGATGAAGAGGAGAATGGGGTAATCAGTCCCTCAGCCTGGAGTCGATATGTTCAGTCTTCCAGTCTTGAGAAAAATACTTTTCTCAAGACTGATGGACTGAACACATCAACTACAGGCTGAGGACTGATTACCTCATTCTCCTCTTCATCTTCCACCATTCTTCTCTATAATGGACTGAAGAAGCCACTGGCTGGCGAAACGTTACCTCAATAAAGATTCCTAAATGCTTCACAAGTCAACCATTCTTCAGTACCTGCTCTTCAAACTATGTATGGAGTCTGCCTCCACCACGTGGTCGAGGTCATTCCACTTCCTCACCCTCCTGAGACTAGAAACGTTTCCTGACATCCCTGTCGTTAATCTATCTCTCTAACCTCATCTGTACCACGAGTACCAGTTTCCTGCCTCATCTGTACCACGAGTACCAGTTTCCTACCTCATCTGTACCACGAGTACCCGTTTCCTGCTTCTCAAACAACCTCTCTCTGTCTACCCTGTCAATACCTCTGAGAATTTTGTATGGTGTTATCATGTCACCTTCGTTCTTTTGTCTTCCAATGTCCTTAAGATCAATTACGTTAGTCTCTCCTTGTAGTTTGTACGCCTGCTGTTCCCTTAGTCTTAATAGGCGTTTTTAAGGAGTGGGTTTTATACTGGTGTTGCATACTCCAAGATGGGCCTGACGTGTGTTGTAAGAAGGTCCGGAATGACTCGTTGTTGAGATTCTTGTTAACTTGTTCTCACATTTGTCAGACGAGCATTGGCAGCAGAGGTGTGCCAGGCACTGTGCTCATCACAACACAACAGTCATCACAATACAACAGTCATCACAATACAACAGTCATCACAGCAACAATCATCACAACACAACAGTCATCACTACACGACAATCATCACAACACAGCAATCACAGTATGTATGTGTACACACATACACACTAAAACCATGAGAAGGAATATGAAGGTAGCTTCAGCGCTTTCTTTATAAAACGACATCAGAAGCTGGATCCTTGACTGAATCAACCAGGGCTAGCCAGGAAATATGTAGAATTTGGGAGGAATGGATATCAGAAGGTGTTTGGAAGCAAAGCGGCATCCAAGTAGCTACTATTACGGTTATTTCAGATATCTTGTGCTGGTTGATTCAGGTGTTGAAATCTCAGTAATAGTGGTAGAATTACCGACAAAATGTTAGGCAAAAAAAAAAAACAGATGGAATTAATGTGATATTTTATTGTGTCGCAAATCTCAGCCAGAGTGTCTTGTGTAATGCCTCTTATATAAGAGATAGAATATTGATCAGACCATGCAGGAGAGTGGTGGATACTCAGGGTGAGAGACAACTTGAGTGTTACCTCTAAGTTACCTGTATTCACTTTCGGAGGTCACTGCTCCAGTAACCTGGTCGCACACCAGGTTGCTGGTCTGATCGATCCACCCGTTGGTGCCCCTCACTCGTACTTCAGATTACACAACACAACGAGCTGACCAAGAACTGTTCTGAGGAATTTATCGAGTTCCCTCTTGAAGACAGCTAGGAATTTCTCGGTGGTCCACCTGCATGAAGAGAGGTTCTTGAGTCGTGGTCCCTCTACACTTATTGAACTCTTAGTGTACTCATCGCTTCCCTGCTTTTCTCCGGAAGTATAATGTACTGTCTGCCAAGGCGTGTGTTATCATATGTAGTGATTACAGTGTGCAGGTTTGAGACTAATCCCTCCAGTATCTTCCAGGTGTAAATTACCATGTGTCTTTCTCGTCTCTATATTCTAATGAGTACACTTTGAGGGCCTTCAAGAGGGACCTGGACAGATACTTAAAGTCGGTGCCGGATCAGCCGGGTTGTGGTTGTACTACGTGCGGCCAGCAGTAACAGCCTGGTTGATCAGGCCCTGATCCACCGGGAGGCCTGGTCGTGGACCGGGAGGCGGGGGGTTGATCCCCGGAATTCCCTCCAGGTAGACTTCAGGTGCTCCCAGTAATTTAAGAGCGTGACTGAGTTGATAAGAGCTGTGAAGGTTCTCTGTACATCTTCCAGAAGTACTCCAGTCTACAGAGAACGAGTGGCCTGAAGAGTATCATTGCTGGCCTGGCAGCTCTTATTTTGGATGATTTAGTTATGAGACTATCTTTTTCCTTGCAGTTGTGATGATAACAGTGTTGTGCTCCTTGAATCTGAATCCTTCTCAATTCATCTCTCTCACAATGGACTTGCTCTCTATTCAGCGAGTCGAGTTTGTCTTGTTCTCTGATATTGTTCTGATCTGAGCACAAGACAAACTTAGATCAAGGTGCCCGTGGCCTGGTGGCTAAAGCTCTCGCTTCACACGGTGAGGGGTCCGGGTTCGATTCCCGAACCCCTCACCGGTAGAAACATTGGGCGTGTTTCCTTGCACCGGTTGTCTATGTTCCTCCATCATTAAAATGGGTGTTAGTCGACTGGTGTGGGTCGCATCCGGGGACAAAATTGACCAAATTTTTCAGGAAATGCTCAGCATAACAAGCGGCTTTCTATATAGTAGTATTTCATTGATGTCATCTAGGCCTGTATACCTTGTACTTGTAGAAATAAAAATATTATTATTATTATTATTATTATTATTATTATTATTATTATTATATAGATGCAGGTGGAGGCCACTCACTAAGCTCCTGGGCTGCTGTGTCTACCAGGTTCTATTATATTTTACATTTATTAAAAATATTTTGTGAAGTTGTCACCAGGTATAATGTGTCTTCTTCACCATTCATAGAAGTTATTCAGTTTTTTAACGGATTTTAGAGAATGCTACTTTTTCTGACCACGAATATTTATTATGTTCGTTTTGAGGGATTTGCCGCCTTGTAACGGTAGGTACCATAAAACTTGGGGGTTAGAGGAGCAGGGACCCCCAGCAAGCCCACCTAGGATGGGGAGTGGCTAGAAATGCCCAGGAAGCCCACCTAGGATGAGGAGTGGGTAGAAATGCCCAGGAAGTTCACCTAGGATGCGTGGGTAGAAATGCCCAGGAACCCCATCTAGGATGGGGAGTGGGTAGAAATGACCAGGAAGCCCACCTAGGATGAGTAGGTAGAAATGTCCAGGAAGTTCACCTAGGATGAGGAGTGGGTAGAAATGCCCAGGAAGCTCACCTAGGATGAGGAGTGAGTAGAAATGCCCAGGAAGCTCACATAGGATGAGGAGTAGAAATGCCCAGGAAGCTTACCTAGGATGGGGAGTGGGTAGAAATGCCCAGGAAGCTCACCTAGGATGGGGAGTGGGTAGAAATGCCCAGGAACCCCATCTAGGATGGGGAGTGGGTAGAAATGCCCAGGAAGCCCACCTAGGATGAGGAGTGGGTAGAAATGCCCAGGAAGCTCACCTAGGATGAGGAGTGAGTAGAAATGCCCAGGAAGCTCACATAGGATGAGGAGTAGAAATGCCCAGGAAGCTTACCTAGGATGGGGAGTGGGTAGAAATGCCCAGGAAGCTCACCTAGGATGGGGAGTGGGTAGAAATGCCCAGGAAGCTCACCTAGGATGGGGAGTGAGCAGGAACTCACAACCACCTCCTCACAGGTCGTAGAGCAACCAGGAACACACCCCTAGACCCCACACAGGTGGAGGGGACAAGGACTCACCCCCACTCCCCACACTTTGTTAGTTACCATTTTGTCCTAGGCACATGTCGATTAGACACTAGGCCTGTTGTATGTATGTGTGTGTAAGGAAACACTTCGAAATGTTTCCGCCCCGCCGGGAATTGAACCCGGGTCCTTCATGCGTGAAGCGAGAGCTTTAGCCACCAGGCCACCAGTTTGTGATACTGGGTGGGTGAGGGAATCACCCACACTCCCACACAGGAGGGGAAATTTGATGGGGTGTTAACTCCTGATAAATAATACCTAAATATAAATAAAAAAATGTAAATTGTAACGGGAGAAAGAGAGAGCAGTTAGTAGCAAGTATCTGTTTACTAGTTGCAACACTGGCGTCATCCCCGGCGTTGTTGTACCGCTGGCGGGATAATAACTGCAGTTCAAGATGCGACCTCAGCGGCCTTCAGTTGCTACCTGAAGAATAAGTCAAAACAACACCTAATAAACTTTTCAATTTTTTTTTTTAATATTTAAAATATTAGTCTTTAGAAAAAAATGGGCTAAAACGTGATTTTATTGTAGGTTTAGACGTTTTAGAGGAGTTTGAGTACCTCACAATACGTGGGAAATAAAGCCTGAGTGCTTTCATGTGCTTACATTATCTTCAGGAGAAATGTAAGCACATGAAAGCACTCAGGTTATATTTCCTATTTTCACTGTGATATTTTTGGCATTTGCAATCACACGTTATATATATATATATATATATATATATATATATATATATATATATATATATATATATATATATATATATCCTTGAGAAGAATTATACCCCCAATGTTTTTATTGTTATAATTACATTTTGTGGCAATCCTTTACAGTGAGTAATGCTGCGTAATAATCCTAATTATTGGTTATTATAGAAGGAGGAGACCTAATTATATCAATTATAAATTTGTATCGGTGCTCTTACACCTGTACTAGACGGCTTTCTTCCTTAGCAACCTAGCTGGCCTTAAATGTCAGCATTTGATGCTGGTTTAGCAATGCGAGGTGTTTGTGGTTCCTCCCGTGTGTGTTTCCTCCAATGTGTGTGTATGTGGTTCCTCCCGTGTGTTTGTATGTGTGTGTGGTTCTTTCCATGTGTGTGTGGTTCCTCCCGTGTGTGTGTGTGTGTAGGTCTGCCCCCAGAGTTCCGGGTACAGTCAGGCCCACATTGTGTTGTCAGGTTTTTTGTGGTGTTGAGGGTGGTGGGTAGTGTTTTTTTTATCGTAATTTGGCGAAATGGGTTACGTGAGCAGTATGTTGTTACCCTAGTTCACATGATAGTTACATAGTGGGAACACCAGTGGTGTCCTAGACTATTTTATATGATAGTTACGTAGTGGGAACACCAGTGGTGTCCTAGACTATTTTATATGATAGTTACGTAGTGGGAACACCAGTGGTGTCCTAGACTATTTTATATGATAGTTACGTAGTGGGAACACCAGTGGTGTCCTAGACTATTTTATATGATAGTTACGTAGTGGGAACACCAGTGGTGTCCTAGACTATTTTATATGATAGTTACGTAGTGGAAACACAAGTGGTGTGCTGCTACCTTAGTCTACATGATAGTTACGTAGTGGGAATAAAGTGTAGTGGTTAGTGTTAGTGTGGGCGCTGAGACTCTTGTGTCTCCCTTCCCCCATCATAATCAGTGTCTTGTCCTCCCCATTCCCCCTTCCCTGTTTGGTCCTGTATAACTCCCTCTCACCCTCACCCAACTCCCTTGCCTACCTCCCTCCCTCCCTCACACACCGTTCCTGTTTTTCTCCTTGTATCACACACCTCTCTTGCCTTCCTCCTTCCCTCCATCACACACCATTCCTGTCTTCCTCCATCACACACCATTCCTGTCTCCCTCCCATCACACACCATTCCTGTCTCCCTCCATCACACACCATTCCTGTCTCCCTACCTCCATCACACACTTCTGCCTACCTGCCTTTTTCTCTCCCTCTCTGTCCCTTAAGAACCATTTCTGTCGCCCTCCATTGATACACCACCTTGCCTTCCTCACACCATTCTGAGTGGGGTTACGCAATACGTCTCCAACACCAACGGTGTAATTAACAATTTGCTAACGGGGGAAATTTGTTTGATGAAATACTTAAGACCAGCCTGGTGTCCCAGGGTATGGGGAGTGACAGTCTACCCTCAGCTAGGCGTCCATACTTATATCTGGGATCTGGCTTAGTGGCGAAAGTACTGTGTACTGTGACACAGCGTGTGCAGGTACGAATCCTACTGTGGACTGAGAGACCAGGAGTGTGTAGAACAATCACACACACAGAACCCACACCCACAGAGACATCTTAAGAGGCAATCTTCGACCTCATAGTATACATGAGAAAGGAGTCTGTGTGGAAATCGATCTGTGCACGGCCGCAGGCGTGAGGCAGGTGAATAATTTGGAACAGCAGTGAGAGCTGTCAGGATCGATTCACCAAGTGTAGGTTATTGTCTGAGCTGCAACACCTACCTGGAGTCTACCTGGAGGGTATTCCGGGGATCAACGCCCCCGAGGCCTGGTCCACGACCAGGCCTCCCGGTGGACCAGGGCCTGGTCAACTAGGCTGTTACTGCTGGCCGCACGTTGTCCAACGTACGAACCTGGCGTCTACCATTATTTTTTAATAAATTCATTTGGTGAAGGTATATCTGTAAGGCCGCACAGCGCCTGGGGAATGGCTGGGGGTGAGGGTAATTAGGTTTGATCCGAGGAAGAGGATTGGTTTAATTCAATCTTCACATGTATTGATGTATTGACTCCAATCGCGGGTTCTATCCCCGCCCGTGGTATGGTTTGTCAGCAAAATTAGTTTATTATGAATTTTAATACTAAGTTCATTACGAATTTTAATAAATTTATTACGAATTTAAATAATAAGTTTATTACGAATTTAAATAAATTTATTACGAATTTTTATAAGTTTCTTGTGTATTTTATTAATAAGTTAATTACGAAATTAAAAAACTTATTACAAGTTATATTGCGAAGTTACATTATTATATTTTTTTTATCTTAGATTTTATTACGAATTGTATTGTGACATTTGAACGCATAGACAAGTAGCTCAGAAGGGACAAGAGCTAGAGCTGGTCAGTGGCTGCTCCTGGGTTCAGTGATTCTTAATATAAACCCTTGATAGGTTCACAGTCGTGGCCACCACAAACCTTCCAAGTAAACCTGGTTAATGAACCTTGATAGGTTCACAGTCGTGGCCACCACAAACCTTCCAAGTAAACCTGGTTAATGAACCTTGATAGGTTCACAGTCGTGGCCACCACAAACCTTCCAAGTAACCCTGGTTAACGAACCTTGATAGGTTCACAGTCGTGGCCACCACAAACCTTCTAAGTAAACCTGGTTAATGAACCTTGATAGGTTCACAGTCGTGGCCACCACAAACCTTCCAAGTAAACCTGGTTAACGAACCTTGATAGGTTCACAGTCGTGGCCACCACAAACCTTCCAAGTAACCCTGGTTAATGAACCTTGATAGGTTCACAGTCGTGGCCACCACAACCCTTCCAAGTAAACCTGGTTAATGAACCTTGATGGGTTCACAGTCGTGGCCACCACAAACCTTCCAAGTAAACCTGGTTAACGAACCTTGATAGGTTCACAGTTGTGGCCACCACAAACCTTCCAAGTAAACCTGGTTAACGAACCTTGATAGGTTCACAGTCGTGGCCACCACAAACCTTCCGAGTAAACCTGGTTAACGAACCTTGATAGGTTCACAGTTGTGGCCACCACAAACCTTCCAAGTAACCCTGGTTGAGGGCGCCTCAAGGCGTGGGTCAGTAGCTGACCACTCAGGGTTCGAATCCCCGCTCATCACACTTCCTGTAGACCTTTCCTGTAGTGGCTGGACTGTAGACATTATTTTCTTATTTGGGGGCAAGAGCGCCAAACCTGTACGGGTCATACAACACCTTGGTGAAAATAGGAGGTAATCAGGTTCGATTCATGTGAGAGTAGATAGCTCCAGTTCCCCGGATCAAGAACCCTTCATCGGCCTCATTAAGGCTGGACTCTTGAGCAAAATAGTGCGGTTAAAGGAGTACTAGATAGATGTAGATGGGTCTGTCTAGGTGAAAAATTAATTAGGAAAGTTAGGATGTTGATGGAGGATATTTAAAATGAACGAAGGGAAGAGGCTGGTGTTCCTGTGGCTGTAGGCAAAGAAATTCTTTGTAGGGAACAATAAGTCACAGTACCGTGGCTGCAACAGTACCGTGGCTGTAACAATACTGTGTTTGTAACAATACCGTGGCTGTAACAATACTGTGTTTGTAACAATACCGTGGCTGTAACAATACTGTGTTTGTAACAATACTGTGTTTTAACAATACCGTGGCTGTAACAATACTGTGTTTGTAACAATACCGTGGCTGTAACAATACTGTGGCTGTAACAATACCATGGCTGTAACAATACTGTTGCTGTAACAATACCGTGGCTGTAACAATACTGTGTTTGTAACAATACCGTGGCTGTAACAATACTGTGTTTGTAACAATACCGTGGCTGTAACAATACTGTGTTTGTAACAATACCGTGGCTGTAACAATACTGTGTTTGTAACAATACCGTGGCTGTAACAATACTGTGTTTGTAACAATACCGTGGCTGTAACAATACTGTGTTTGTAACAATACCGTGGCTGTAACAATACCGTGGCTGTAACAATACTGTGTTTGTAACAATACCGTGGCTGTAACAATACTGTGTTTGTAACAATACCGTGGCTGTAACATACTGTAACAATACCGTGGCTTAAAATACCGTGGCTGTAACAATACTGTGTTTGTAACAATACCGTGGCTGTAACAATACCTGTAGTTTGTAACAATACCTGTGTTTGTAACAATACCGTGGCTGTAACAATACTGTGTTTGTAACAATACCGTGGTTGTAACAATACGTGGTGTAACAATACCGTGGTGTAACAATACGTGGTGTAACAATACCGTGGCTGTAACAATACCGTGGCTGTAACAATACTGTGTTTGTAACAATACCGTGGCTGTAACAATACGTGGCTGTACATAAAATACTGTGCTGTAACAATACCGTGGCTGTAACAATACTGTTTGTAACAATACCGTGGTGTAAAATACTGTGTAACAATACCGTGGTGTAACAATACCGTGTTTGTAACAATACCTGTGGCTGTAACAATACCTGTTTGTAACAATACCGTGGCTGTAAAATACCGTGTGTAACAATACCGTGGCTGTAACAATACTGTGGTGTAACAATACCTGGTTAACAATACCGTGCTGTAACAATACCGTGGTTGTAACAATACCGTGGCTGTAACAATACCATGTGTAACAATACCGTGGCTGTAACAATACCGTGGCTGTAACAATACCTGTGGCTGTAAAATACCGTGTGTAACAATACCGTGGCTGTCAATACTGTTGTAACAATACCATGGTTGTAACAATACTGTGTAACAATACCGTGGCTGTAACAATACCATGGTTGTAACAATACCGTGGCTGTAACAATACCGTGGCTGTAACAATACCATGGTTGTAACAATACCGTGTTTGTAACAATACCGTGGTTGTAACAATACTGTGGTTGTAACAATACCGTGGTTATAACAATACTGCACCTACTACAATTACTGTTACAACTACTGCTACTACTATTACAATAGTTACTACACTACTACTACAACAACTATTACTACATCTACTACTGCTACTACTACAACTACTACTGCTACTACTACTAGTAACTCCGTCGCCAACAACAATAACACCAGAGCTCTTACAACCACCCCCCTCTATCTACCACTCTCCCTCCCCACCCCAATTCCCCCCTACTACCGCTATCAAAACAACCATCACTACAACCATCGCTCCCCCCCTCCCCACTCGTTCTCATCCTTACCCTCACCCGTCCCCCACCCCCACCACAGCTAACTGTACACTCCACCCAGCATCACTACTATGCTCTCCCCCACCCCACTCACCCCTCCCTCCCCACTCAACCCCACTACGCTTAACCAACCTATTGGTAAAATGGGAGAGGCGTTGATGGTAGGCCGTTATGGGCACGGCTTCCCCCACCACCACAGTACTGGGTGTACTGGGTACCACAGTAACGCCGCCACCACCACCACAGTACTGGGTTCCACAGTGACGCCACCACCACCACAGTACTGGGTTCCACAGTGACGCCACCACCACCACAGTACTGGGTACCACAGTGACGCCACCACCACCACAGTACTGGGTACCACAGTGACGCCACCACCACCACAGTACTAGGTTCCACAGTGACGCCACCACCACCACAGTACTGGGTACCACAGTAACACCACCACCACCACAGTACTGGGTACCACAGTGACGCCACCACCACCACAGTACTGGGATCCACAGTGACGCCACCACCACCACAGTACTGGGTTCCACAGTGACGCCACCACCACCACAGTACTGGGTACCACAGTGACGCCACCACCACCACAGTACTGGGGTATGGGCCACAGTAACGCCCTACCACCACCACAGTACTGGGTTCCACAGTGACGCCACCACCACCACAGTACTGGGTTCCACAGTAACGCCACCACCACCACAGTACTGGGTACCACAGTGACGCCACCACCACCACAGTACTGGGTTCCACAGTGACGCCACCACCACCACAGTACTGGGTTCCACAGTGACGCCACCACCACCACAGTACTGGGTACCACAGTAACACCACCACCACCACAGTACTGGGTACCACAGTGACGCCACCACCACCACAGTACTGGGATCCACAGTGACGCCGACCACCACCACAGTACTGGGTTCCACAGTGACGCCACCACCACACGGTACTGGGTACCACAGTGACGCCCACCACCACAGTACTGGGCATCACAGTGACGCCACCACCACCACAGTACTGGTTCCACAGTGACGCCACCACGACCAGTACTGGGTACCACAGTAACACCACCACCACCACAGTACTGGGTACCACAGTGACGCCACCACCACCACAGTATGGGATCCACAGTGACGCCACCACCACACGAGTACTGGGTTCCACAGTGACGACCACCACCACCACAGTACTGGGTCCCAGTAACCCACCACCACCACAGTACTGGGTACCACAGTGACGCCACCACCACCACAGTACTGGGATCCACAGTGACGCCACCAATCACAACAGTACTGGGTACCACAGTGACGCCACCACAACAGTACTGGGTGTACTGGGTTCCACAGTGACTCCACCACCACAGTACTGGGCATCACAGTGACGCCACCACCACTACAGTACTGGGTACCACAGTGACGTCACCACAGTACTGGGTGTACTGGGTACCACAGTGACGCCACCACCACCACAGTACTAGGTGTACTGGGTTCCACAGTGACGCCGCCACCATTACCACAGTATTGGGTGTACTGGGCATCACAGTGGCGCCACCACGACAGTACTGGGTGTACTGGGCACCACAGTGACGTCACCACCACAGTACTGGGTTCCAGTGAAGCCGCCACCACCACCACAGTATTGGGTGTACTGGGCATCACAGTGACGCCACCACCACAGTACTGGGTGTACTGGGCACCACAGTGACGCCACCACCACAGTACTGGGTTCCAGGGACGCCGCCACCACCACTACAGTATTGGGTGTACTGGGCATCACAGTGGCGCCACCACCACAGTACTGGGTGTACTGGGTTCCAAAGTGACGCCACCACCTCCTCAGTACTGGGTTCCACAGTGACGCCACTATCACCACAGTACTGGGTGACTGATTCCTGAGACCACCACGACTGGGTGACGGCATCATAGTGACCCCCCACCACAGTACTGGGGTACTGGCATCAGTGGCGCCACCACACAGTACGGGTGTACTGGGTTCCAGTGACACCATCCTCAGTACTGAGTTCACAGTGACGCCACTTCACACAGTACTGGGTGACTGGAATTCCAATGACGCCACTCATCACGACGGAGTGTACTGGCATCATAGTGACGCCGCCACCACAGTACTGGGTACCACAGTGACGCTACCACCATCACAGTACTGGATATCACAGTGACGCCACCACCACCACTGTACTGGGTACCACAGTGACGCCGCCACCACAGTACTGGGTGTATTGGTCATCACAAGTGACACCACCACCACAGTACTGGGCACCACAGTGACGCCAGCACCACCACAGTGACGCCAACACCACAGTGACGCCAGCACCACCACAGAGTACCAGTGTGTGACGCACAAAGTGTACGGTGGTGTTTTCCTGTTGCACCATCACTGTGTACACAAAGAAAGTTCAAGTGGCACTTTTGTGAGCAAGTAAACTGTTGGTGCTGGAATGTTGCATATTTATGATGGTATATTGACTGGCGGAGTGAGTATCATTATTCAGTACTGTCTTGAAGACAGTGTGTTCACTCACGTAGTGAGTAACGCTGTTCAGTACTCTCTTGAAGACAGTGTGTTCACTCACGTAGTGAGTAACGCTGTTCAGTACTGTCTTGAAGACAGTGTGTTCACTCACGTAGTGAGTAACGCTGTTCAGTACTGTCTTGAAGACAGTGTGTTCACTCACGTAGTGAGTAAAGCTGTTCAGTACTGTCTTGAAGACAGTGTGTTCACTCACGTAGTGAGTAACGCTGTTCAGTACTCTCTTGAAGACAGTGTGTTCACTCACGTAGTGAGTAACGCTGTTCAGTACTGTCGTATGTCACTATGTTCACTCACAGATGAGTAGCAGTGTAAACTCCGTCTTTTTTATCATTCAAGCAAAAACGTTACCCTAAACGAATCTCCTTGGCCTTCCTACTCATTTCTGCAACATTGCAAGCCCATTTAAAATTAAGTCCTTTCTAAAATTTTCTATCATAAGTTTAAAAATATATATTTTTCATTTATGTTAATGTAAAAATTAATAATTTTGTACCAAAAGAACCTTAGAAAACTTACCTAACCTTATTATAACAAGCGCAATTTAATTTAGCCTAATCCAACTAAATATATTTTAGATAAGTTTACAATAATTTAATAATAAACAAACACAATGAAATATATTTTTTTCGTTAGGTTCAGAATGACTTTTGCAAAATTATTACATGCACAAGTGTTCTCTTGCCTTATTCGGCAAGAAGAGCGTTGCTATTTAAGCCAAAGTCGCAAGTTTTACCTATTCAGCACAACAAATATATATAAGAACATAAGAAAGAAGGAGCACTGCAGCAGGCCTACTGGCCCATGCGAGGCATGTCAAATTCTCTCACCGACTTAAGCCAATGCCTTGCCCTAGTCAGGTCAGTCACATTCACTTAAGGGAGGAGCACAGCATCTAACCTAGTAGCACAAGCTAGTCAGGTCCAACGCACACCCACCCACACCCACTCATGTATTTATCCAACCTATTTTTAAAACTACACAACGTCTTAGCTTCTATGACGGTACTCGGGAGTTTGTTCCACTCATCCACAACTCTATTACCAAACCAGTGCTTTCTTATATCTTTCCTGAATCTGAATTTTTCCAATTTAAAACCATTGCTGCGAGTCCTGTCAATACGATATATATATATATATATATATATATATATATATATATATATATATATATATATTATTTATATTTATATATATGTATGTGTGTGTGTGTGTATTCCGCCTCTAGTGCAAATTATGGGACCCATAGCCTCGTAGTAGATAAAATTATTCCAGTGTAAAATATCTGGATTTCTCCCTCAAATCATTTGAATATTCCACTTCTCCTACCACCTCAACTTTGATAAATTTACAAATAGCTATATTTTATTACGTAATAAATACACAAAATTTACAGGATACGCTGATGGTATAAAGACATTGGTGTATAAAACATACAAGAATTGAGGAATGTGGCCCGGTGGTCTGGTGGCTAGAGCTCTCACTTCACACACGGAGGGCCCGGGTTCGATTCCCGGCGGGTAGAAACATTTCGACGTGTTTCCTTACACCTGTTGTCATGTTCACCTAGCAGCAAATATGTACCTGGGTTGTTAGTCGACTGGTGTGGTTCGCATCCTGGGGGACAAGATTAAGGACCCAATGGAAATAAGACAAACAGTCCTCGATGACGCACTGACTTTCTTGGGTTATCCTGGGTGGCTAACCTTCCGGGGTTAAAAATCCGAAGAAATCTTATCTTATCTTAGCACACAGATGTGGTTTTAAGATATTTATTTTATTCGTGGGAGGCGTAAGAGAGCTGTGTCTGAGTAAATTATCCTGGGAGGAACTTTCTCGATAATATCAGCAGGTATCCTGCGTAACATGTGGGAACGTCTTAGGACACCAGAGGGACATACCAAGAACACATTCCAGAAGTCAGTCACAGGAACTCGCCTTCAGGAGTGTACACAATCAGAACACGAAGTATGGACGCCCAGGAATACGCTAGGATAACTTATTCACAAGATATGTCATGAGCATACGCCAGAACACTGCATGATACACAACCAGGCTTGACTAGGACACGTTACATGGATACATAACAATGACGCACAACCTTAGTAGTGATCGTGCAGTGTCACTGAAACATCTTAGTGTCTTGTTTCAACAGTGTCACTGAAACATCTTAGTGGCTTGTTTCAACAGTTACACTGAAACATCTTAGTGGCTTGTTTCAACAGTTACACTGAAACATCTTAGTGGGTTGTTTCAACAGTTACACTGAAACATCTTAGTGGCTTGTTTCAACAGTTACACTGAAACATCTTAGTGGGTTGTTTCAACAGTTACACTGAAACATCTTAGTGGGTTGTTTCAACAGTGTCACTGAAACATCTTAGTGACTTGTTTCAACAGTTATACTGAAACATCTTAGTGGCTTGATTCAACAGTTACACTGAAACATCTTAGTGGCTTGTTTCAACAGTTACACTGAAACATCTTAGTGGCTTGTTTCAACAGTTACACTGAAACATCTTAGTGGGTTGTTTCAACAGTGTCACTGAAACATCTTAGTGGCTTGTTTCAACAGTTACACTGAAACATCTTAGTGGCTTGATTCAACAGTTACACTGAAACATCTTAGTGGGTTGTTTCAACAGTTACACTGAAACATCTTAGTGGGTTGTTTCAACAGTTACACTGAAACATCTTAGTGGGTTGTTTCAACAGTTACACTGAAACATCTTAGTGGCTTGTTTCAACAGTTACACTGAAACATCTTAGTGGCTTGTTTCAACAGTTACACTGAAACATGTTAGTGGCTTGTTTCAACAGTTACACTGAAACATGTTAGTGGCTTGTTTCAACAGTTACACTGAAACATCTTAGTGGGTTATTTCAACGATATAAATATTCCTACGCGGGTACAGTATTGTTGGGGATACATAAGTGTTCTCTCTGTAAGACATACGCAACGTGACGCCATCCTGGAAGAGCGGAATATAGGCAAGTTACGCAACTCTTGGCCAGATGCTGACGCGGTGTTCCAGGAACCGGCTGCTACGGGCCAGAAGGTAACTGCAGGTGGCTCCAGTATCCTGGAAGTCACAAGGAATTTCCGACATGAGGGTTGTGGGAGGGTGTTGCGTGCTTTGATGAACCCAACTCTCTCCTTAAAAGCCTCTGGTATTTCTCTTAACTTATTCAGCCATCTGCTCCTCTTTGTTTTAGCGTGTGTGTGTGTGTGTGTTATTTGTGATTACCTGTTTTCAGTTTACTGGGATGGGAAGGGAAAGTTTACCCAGGTTGTGTTGTGTCATTCCCCAGTATCGCTGTTGCTGCTCCATACTCAGTAGTCTCTCTCGATACAACGTCATCTAAAACATATTTTTCTAGTTTAGTTTCGCTCATAATATATCAGGTTTCTTCTCGTTCATGGCCCTTAATTCTAGTTTTTAAACTACTCCATCTACACACACACACACACACACATTATATATATATATATATATATATATATATATATATATATATATATATATATATATATATAATCACCAATTCTATCTCTTCTACTTGCTTAAGTTTGGTTGTTCATGTCCTGTATTGTAAGGCTGAAGAAATACTTCCTAACGTCCCAGTGACTCGTCTGAGTTTTCAACTAACAGCTATGTGTTCTTGTCCCCTATCTCCCAGACAATTTCTTTCAGCATTCTGTACGTTTTTACTGGGACCGCTTGTAGTGTTTTGACCTGGGCTGCGGGGGCGTTGACCCCCGGAACTCCCTGCAGGTAGGTAGGTAGATTAATATCACCTTTAATCCTTCTGTCCTCCAGTGACATCAGGCTGAGTTCTCTTACCCTCTCCTCATGGGGCATCTCCCTTACCTACCGGACTAGTCTCGTTGCAAACCTCTGCACTTTCTCCACTTTCTTGACATGTTTGACCTGGTGGGTTCCATACTAGTGCTGCATACTCGAATATGGGCCTGACGTACACGGTGTACAGTGTGTGTGTGTACTTGCGTGAATGCGTGCACGTGCAGGGTTGGAATCTGAGCTACTGGACCTGCCTCTTCCTGCCTTCATGGGCCCTGAGATACCTACTTCTAAAACTGTATATGAATTTAGCTTTAGTACTAGTTCATCCCCCAACGTCACCCTAGTTCCTGGTCCCCTCCTTTCACACCATCAACTCTCTGCTGTAGTGCTTCGCCTGAGTATCTTGTACGTCGTGGCTATGTTTCTCTCCATTTCTCCTTCACTCATTTGTTTGAGCATCTTGTACGTCGTGGTCATGATTCCCTCCATCTCTCCTTCACACCTTCGGTGTTTATAATTGAATATTTTGTTTAAAGAGCCGAGTGATCTCAAAAGAGAGCACTCACTAAATATCACAACTGCCTTCCAGCATACATAAGGGGGATTACCAATGGACCCCTGGCTGTCTTCAAGAGGGAGCTGGTCAGGTACCTAAAGTCATTACCTGACCAGCCGGGCTGTGGTTCATACGTCGGTTTACGTGCGACTAGCAGTAACAGCATGGCTGATCAGGTCCTGATCCACCACGAGGCCTGGTCGTAGACTCGGCCGCGGGGTCGTTGACCCCCGGAATACCCTCCAGGTAACTATCTTCCTCTGCTTCTCTCTCGTAAACTTTAATTCCTTTAGACTTTCTTTTCTTAGCTAATTCCTATTAGCTCTGTGACTAGATTCTTTGTGAATTCCTAAACATTGTTAAATGTTAGATTAGTGGTGATCGCTGTGGCTCTCAGCGTAAATGTTAGCTTAGTGGTGATCGTTGTGGCTCTCAGCGTAAATGTTAGCTTAGTGGTGATCGTTGTGGCTCTCAGCGTAAATGTTAGCTTAGTGGTGATCGTTGTGGCTCTCAGCGTAAATGTTAGCTTAGTGGTGATCGTTGTGGCTCTCAGCGTAAATGTTAGCTTAGTGGTGATCGTTGTGGCTCTCAGCGTAAATGTTAGCTTAGTGGTGATCGTTGTGGCTCTCAGCGTAAATGTTAGCTTAGTGGTGATCGTTGTGGCTCTCAGCGTAAATTTACTGTTGGTAATATTAGGGAGGAATATTATTTTCGTGATGTTCAGAATAATTTTCAGGAAGATATTACCGTAGCGAGTTTGGCAACGAGATTATTGCTCTATAAGCCAAGCTTGCAAGAAACGATATCATTGCTCTATAAGCCAAGCTTGCAATATACGAGATTATTGCTCTATAAGCCAAGCTTGCAAGATACGAGATCATTGCTCTATAAGCCAAGCTTGCAAGATACGAGATCATTGCTCTATAAGCCAAGCTTGCAAGATACGAGATCATTGCTCTATAAGCCAAGCTTGCAAGATACGAGATCATTGCTCTATAAGCCAAGCTTGCAAGATACGAGATCATTGCTCTATAAGCCAAGCTTGCAAGATACGAGATCATTGCTCTATAAGCCAAGCTTGCAAGATACGAGATCATTGCTCTATAAGCCAAGCTTGCAAGATACGAGATCATTGCTCTATAAGCCAAGCTTGCAAGATACGAGATCATTGCTCTATAAGCCAAGCTTGCAAGATACGAGATCATTGCTCTATAAGCCAAGCTTGCAAGATACGAGATCATTGCTCTATAAGCCAAGCTTGCAAGATCCTACTAAAATACACCAAATATCTATATATTTAAATTATTATGCGCACGCATGCATGCACACACACAACAGTACTGATTATTAATAGGCCATGTATCTATTGACAAGTGCCTTTGACAACTGATAACTAACGGACACACACACACACACACACACACACACACACAAACAAACAAACAAACACTAAACAAACTGGAGCGAGGCTGAGGTGACATTGCATCTTCCAGATGATTGGTTGTTGTTGGTGATGGTAGTTGTCGGCGGTGCTGATTGTTGTGGGTGGTGCTGATGGTGGTTGTGGACGGTGCTGGTGATAGTTGTTGGTGGGGTTAGAGTTAGTTGTGGGTAGTGCTGATGGTGGTGTGGGTGGTGGCCTGGATGTGGGCAATGGTGTGGATGGTGGTGTGGATGTGGGTGGTGGTGTATGTGATGGTGGGGATATGAGTGATGTATGTGGTGTTGGGGATGTGAGTGATGGTATGGATGGTGGTGGATGTGGGTGATGGTATGGGTGGTGGTGAATGTGGGTGATGGTATGGGTGGTGGTGAATGTGGGTGATGGTGGATGTGGTGGTGGGGATGTGGGTGATGGTGGGGATGAGTTATGGTGTGGATGGTGTGAGTGATGGTGGTGGTATGGGTGTAGATGGTGATGTGGGTGATGGTGGTGGATGTGGTGGTGGGGATGCGAGTGATGGTGTGGATGGTGGTGGATGTGGTGGTGGGGATGGTGTGGATGGTGATGTGGGTGATGGTGTCACTTACCGTCACGCGTAACACCACCACAGTCACCAGTAACACCTGCTTATCTCTTACACCAGCACACGTAACACCCCTGTTACACAAGACCATAACACCATAACCACCACCCACCATAACCACCACCACCATAACCACTACCATCGTAGCAGTACACCATCACCACAACCACTAATCAATACCATAACTCACTATAACAACCACAACTGTCACCATAACCATCACCATTTTAGCCACCATGACAACCACATACCATCACCATAACCACCATTGTAATCAATACCATAACTATCCATATAACCACCAGAGTTATCACCACAACTACCATTACCGTAAATACTTCCATTATTAAAACTTCCATCACCATAACCACCACTATCACCATTTTTAACCACATCAACCACCACAATATCCATCAGTTCCCCAGGCACTGTATCAGGAACCAGCTTGAATGACGCTAGGTGAGGCAGCAGGTACTGTATCAGGAACCAGCTTGAATGGCGCTAGGTGAGGCAGCAGGTACTGTATCAGGAACCAGCTTGAATGGCGCTAGGTGAGGCAGGAGGCTGGGTGGGTGATGTAACCTAGGTCAGTGACCCTTACCTCAACCACACTAGAAAACGGGAAACTCTGAGGCTTGTTACTACTACGACTACCACCACCACTCCTATCACTATCATAAATATATATATATATACATATATAATATAAATATATATATATATATATATATATATATATATATATATATATATATATATATATATATTAAATTTTAAATTGAAAGGCTATTTTTACTAATATACATCAACAGACATAAAAGTATTTAAATATGTCTGAAATACTAATATTGAAGACTAAGACATGTGTAACAATTGGGTGTCTTTCTTGAAAAGTTTAGCCTTCACAGCAGGCTTCTTCAGTCAAATACAGAGGCAACAGGTGTAGTAGTGAAATACACATGATGCAATCAGTCCATCAACCTTGGAGAAATAGTTGGAGGTGGTCAGTCCCTCAGCTGAACTCTTCTCCAGGTTGAAGGACTGATTACATCATCACTTCACTACTATACTTGTTGCCTCTGTATTTGACTGAAGAAGCCTGCTGTGTAGGCGACATGTTTCAACAATAAACACACAAGTGTTGCACATGTATCTTAATCTTCAACTGGCGGCATTTTAGAACATTTTCAACATAACTACGAATATTAGTCTCTATCTGTGTGAATATTTATAATTACCTGGAAGGTGTTTCGGGGGTCAACGCCCCCATGGCCCCCTCTCACACCATTTAATATTAGCATAAATCACACACAAGACATGCGTGTAAAATGCTACTTGTTATCACCATCCATTCTTTGTTTTTTTCACTAACAGTCGCTTAATAATAATATTAATATCTATTTCTACATGTACAAGGTAGACAGACCATAGCTAACATCAATAACATACTACTATATAGAAAGCCCCTTGTTATGAAGAGCATTTCGGGCAAATTAGGTCAATTTTGTCCCCAGGATGCGACCCACACCAGTCGACTAACACTCAGGTACCCATTTTACTGATAAGTGACCATGGACAGCAGGTATCTTAAACACATCCTAATGTTTCCACCCGTACTGGGGATCGTGTGTGCCAAGTGCGCTACCAACCGAGCTACGTCTTGAGTTATTACAATGCTATATTTTATATAATACAACCTGGTTTATATACGTAAATTAGTTTCTGTGGGAAAGTAACTAACATGATTTATTGTATATTTCTTCCAGCTGGTCACACTTTTATACCCTGGCTGTTTTTACACTTGATATACAAATATATTGGACACATGGGCAACACTTGCGTATCTTTATTCTGGAAACGTTTCGCCCCAGTGGCTTCATCAGTACTAATACAGAGAAGAATGGTTGAAGATGTGAAGGAGTTTGAGGTAATGAGTCCCTCAGCCTGGAGTCGATGTAATCAGTCATCAATATTGATAAGAATACACTGTATCAAGATTGATGGACTAATTACATTGACTCCAGGCTGAAGGACTGATTATCTCAAACTCCTTCTGATCTTCAACCATTCTTCTTTGTATTGGACTGATGAAGCCACTGTGGGGCGAAACGTTTCCTCAATAAAGATACCCAAGTGTTGCACATGTGCAATTTATCAACTTGTCGGTTCTCTGAACCATTTATCTACAATAATAAATTACATTTATAACAAGATTTTATACAGGTCGTGTGAGTTACCTAAGAACAAGTGAGGTACACTTGAGACAGAGGCACAGCAGATATTGTAGGTAAATGATAGATACAACCAGGTGGTAGGTGACTTACATGTCCTTCTAGATACAGCCAGGACAGTAACTCCAACAGGTGGTACTGTGGTAGGTGACTTACATGTCCTTCTGGGTGAATTCTACTTACTACTGCTGGTATTTTATTTTCCTTAATGGCTTTTCAAACTGAAGAAATACGCTAAATAGAGGCTCGACTTTCTCGTTGATCTTCCTTGCTCTGTGTTGTTGAAACCCGTCATGAATACTTCAATATCATCATCCAAGACAAGACTCGCAGCAGTAGTTTCAAGCTGAAAAAAATTAGGTTCAGAAGGAATAAAAAGAGAGCACTGGGTTGGTAATAGAGTTGTGTATAAGTGGAACTCCCGAGTACCGTCAGTGAAGCTAAAACGTTAGACAGATACACGAGTGAGTTGGACCTGACTGGCTTGGGCCAGTGGGTGACTTGGACCTGACTGGCTTGGGCCAGTGGGTGACTTGGACCTGACTGGCTTGGGCCAGTGGGTGACTTGGACCTGCATAGCATGGGCCAGTAGGCCTGCTGCAGTGCTAATTTCTTATGTTCTTATTGTCCCAAAGTGTACAAATATAAAGAATTCATGTTAAGCGCTAAACCTATGTGGGTCATTCAGCGCAAGAGGTGGTGCAGGCTCGATCCTCCTCCTGCTGAACGCCAGAGACGCGCTTCCTATTTGTACTCGCCTGGTCTCAGACCGAGCCGCGGGGGCGTTCACCCCCGAAACCTTTTCCGGGTAAACTCCAGGTATCCCCAGTGTGTAGAGTATTTATGTTGATGCAGTGGACGTCCACTTGTTTTACCAGTGTATCATTGGTCACAATGGTACCATGTAAACACCAGTCATCTGCAGAGTCTTCTTCAAAAAACTTTTTTTTTTTACATATATCTTGATGGTACAATACACAAATAACTCACATAGGAGGAAGAAATTTATTACGACGTTTCGGTCTGACTTGGGCCATCACTGTGTGACTAGTTAATGGTGCAAGGCGGACCGAAACGTCGTCATAAGTTTCTTCTATGTGGGGGTTATTTGTGCATTGTTGCAGTCACGGTGTTGTGACTGTCAGGGGGACGCCTTCCGCCTGATCAAAAAGAATGGAAAAATAAACGATTCTAGGATTAATAATGGAGAACTTAAGCCTTTTAAATTAAAATTAAACAAGAATAAAAATTGGCAGTTGTGGTTCTAGTAAGGTGTTGGGGCAGGAGTATGTGAAGCCCAGGATGGTCGTCGGATGTTCGGAGAAATGGCGTAGATTATCCTGGGTGGTGGAAATCATCCCATGTTCAGGAATCTCCTGTTACTATTTGGCTGTAGGAGCACAAGTATGGTGTTAGAGGTGAGGAGTAGTAATATCGTCTAAGTCCAATAGACTGGTATCTTGCTGCTATATTAGGCGTCTACCCTGGTTACCAGAAAGTTATACAAGTACAACATTTAAGAAAGACAATGGGTGGTATTCAATCTTAATGTCATTACTGGTAACCATAAAAAAAAAAAACAACAAACGGAAATACTCGTGGTAGATCACCTTACCTGATCAGAAGAGTGGAGGTGAAGTGACTCTCCACTTCAACCCACACCAGGTAAGGTTAATACTACCACGAGTAGGAATTAAAGCACCTCAGACACCAGGAACTGGAGTTTCGCCTCAGCTCAATAGATGGAAGTGCGGGGTGTAACACGCTAATGGTTCCTGGCTGTCTGAACAACCATAACCTCACTTACTACCGGCTTTTTCCTCACACTGACTTTCTTTTATATTCGAAGTATTTCGTCTGCAGATTTTAAATTCCTTCAAGGAAGAATATATCAGTTTCTGGTTTCAAAGTTTTTCTTTTATTTAGCCCCCTCCCCCTTAAAAATTACCATTGGCCAAGTAATGAATATCTACAAAATTCTTAATGTAATTTAACAGAAAACGTGTTGTAAGCTTACTCAGCCTCCTGTTATAAGAACCGTGAATCACATACTTAGTACCATCTGACTAATAAGTCCAATATGGCACTCTTTTGTATGTGGAGAATGAGAAGAAGTATGACTATATATATATATATATATATATATGGGTGGTATTGACAAATAACAACACTGCGACTATCCAAGGACTCGAACCCATGTTGTTTTGGCCCGCCTCATGGTGAGCGAAAATCACATGACGCTCTAGCCCACAGGACCACCAAATCCTACCTCCTAAAATAAGGGGGTGAGTGATTGTAAGAGTTCATTATGGAGGTGATGAGATGAAAAAGTTTGATAGTCACTGTGCTAGAGCCTAGGAGGAAGGCTGGGCTTGCGCAAGCTCAGGATCATTCACAAATGTTGTGGTGGAGGTAAGAGAGTGTAGGAAACCTTGGTGCAGGAGGCCAGGCGGGGTCACTGTACGGGGAAGGTCGCTCACGGCACCCCTCCTTCCCTCCCTCCATCCATCCAACTATCCGCTACTCCAGCCCCCATCCCCCCCTAATGCCTCACCTTCTCTCCCTCCGACTCTCCCTCTGACACTCCCTCCCACTCTCCCTCCTTGTCTCCCCCTCTACTCTCTCTCTCTCTCTCTCTCTCTCTCTCTCTCTCTCTCTCTCTCTCTCTCTCTCTCTCTCTCTCTCTCTCTCTCTCTCTCTTTTTTTACGCAGGGTTTTACAAGGTTAGGTTTAGGGTTCCTAACCTTATTTACAAGCTAAGAGTTGTAACCTACATCAGCTCATTTGACAGCCTTTTCTTTGGTAAGAGATAATACAGATAGGGACCAGGATGAAGTTAGAGCCATTTTTGGGCCAAAGATTCCATTTTGTCAGATTTATTTCGTTGATGTCCTCATGCTGTACGAACATGTTCCAGACACGATTCATCCTAGGAATAAATGATCTCAGATGACGTGATATTCTGAAGAATTGTACAGAATGAAGTTGCTGCTTGCTGCCCGTCTTGTTGTGTAGAAGCTCACTTCTCGCTGTCCTCGGAGTGGAACCAAGTGTGGTACCTTGACAATGTTGGCCTTGTACATAACAGTAAGGCCACCCACATCCTTCCGGTGTTGAAGGCTCTGCTAAAATGACAGATCTATCCGGGCTGGGTCCAGATGAGAGATGAGTCATCTTGCTCTGTTCTCTATTCTGTCAAGAAGTTGCAGATGAAACGGAGGGCAGGCAATCCAAGAAAGTGGAGCATACTCAAGGTGCGAGCGTACTTGTGCCTCATACAAAATCTTGTAACTTCTGCTGTCAAACAGATACGAGATACGTCTAAGTGCTGTAAGCTTCCTGGCCGCTTTGTTTGCAAGATTTACAACGTGGTTCTTCATAATCAGTTTGGAGTCAAATTTCACCCCAAGGATATCAACTTCATTCCCGAGTACCAACGCTCTCCCATTCAATCTTACCACTCCTCCAGCATTACCATCTTGGCCCTTAGAGACCATCATCATTTGTGTTTTCTCAGGAGCCTGTAAAATTGACTTTTGTAAGAAAGAAAAAACAGTAAAGAAGAGCATGAAGTGGTGAGGAATTTCCTGAGAGATACACACTGTAATAAAATAAATTGTAAGGTAAGACAAAGTGATTGTTGTTGCCAGGGCCAGACTTAAGGACCAAGAGATTATATATCAATTTATTTAAGTTTACAGACCTGAGCAGACATACAAAATGGAGTGCGCACTTCAAGCACGACTGTAAGTCACTACGTAGATCATATCATAAGAAGTAACTCGCAACACGGAGAACAGAGGAATAAGAGAGAGAAGTTGAGAAACAACCTGAAACTAATGGAGCAGAAAATTCCAAAGCGAGAACCAAAACTTCTTCATAGCTGTATAAAAAACGAAAATATTTTGATAATTCAAGTGCAAAGACGGATAACGGAAGGAAGAACACTCAAGGTGAATGACAGAGAAATATACCAGGAGATAAAACGGAAAGTTCAGAGAGACATTCGTAGAGGAATATTCAAATTCATGTTTATTTCCGCATGATATATTGTTTATACTGGAAGGGATGACACTTGAATGCATATAGAGAGTCCATGGTTATGTAGAGCATTTCTTGCAAGCTTAAGAAATGATGACACAGTAGGTGGGTGCCAGTACAGATTAACATGTGAAATAGTAGACCACATCAACACAGCAGAGGAGACGCCATGACGATATTAATGGAAGAGAACACCACACAAACCACGAGGGTACTGGAGGAAGAGAACACCACACAAACCACGAGGGTACTGGAGGAAGAGAACACCACACAAACCACGAGGGTACTGAAGGAAGAGAACACCACACAAACCACGAGGGTACTGGAGGAAGAGAACACCACACAAACCACGAGGGTACTGGAGGAAGAGGACACCACAGAAACCACGAGGGTACTGAAGGAAGAGGACACCACAGAAACTACGAGGGTACTGAAGGAAGAGGACACCACAGAAACCACAAGGGTACTGAAGGAAGAGGACACCACAGAAACCACGAGGGTACTGAAGGAAGAGAACACCACAGAAACCACGAGGATACTGAAGGAAGAGAAAACCACAGAAACCGTGGGATACGACAACATATTTCTATATTATAATCAAATAAGGCGCTAAACCGACAAGGGTCTCACATATTTCCAGAGTAGAGAGGTAGGAACAACAGAGCCAGCAACAGGACAATAAACAAAACCCTAAAATGTTTGGAGATGGGGCAGGAACGGGAGAGTTGGACGACTGGTAAGGTAGTCCCAGTGCTTGTACAAGTAGAGAACAGGAAACACGCAAATATTGAATCCAGCCCCGAGAAACTGACATGCATTTTGTCCATATTAAACGAGAAAATTGTGGAGAGGAAGGTGCTGGATCACATGGAGGGGAGGGTACTGGATCACATAGAGGGGAGGGTACTGGATCACATGGAGGGGAGGGTACTGGATCTCATAGAGGGGAGGGTACTGGATCACATGGAGGGGAGGGTACTGGATCACAGGAGGGGAGGGTACTGGATCACATGGAGAGGAGGGTGCTGGATCACATGGGGGGAGGGTACTGGATCACATGGAGAGGAGGGTACTAGATCACATGGAGGGAGGGTACTGGATCACATGGAGAGGAGGGACTGGATCACATGGAGGGAGGGTACTGGATCACATGGAGAGGAGGTGCTGGATCACATGGAGGGGAGGGTACTGGATCACATGAGGAGGGACTGATCACATGGAGGGAGGGTACTGGATCACATGGAGGGGAGGGTACTGGATCACATGGAGGGGAGGGTACTGGATCACATGGAGGGAGGGTACTGGATCACATGGAGAGGAGGGTGCTGGATCACATGGAGGGGAGGGTACTGGATCACATGGAGAGGAGGGTACTAGATCACATGGAGGGGAGGGTACTGGATCACATGGAGAGGAGGGTACTAGATCACATGGAGAGGAGGGTACTGGATCACATGGAGAGGAGGGTACTGGATCACATGGAGAGGAGGGTACTGGATCACATGGAGGGAGGGTGCTGGATCACATGGAGGGAGGTACTGATCACATGGAGAGGAGGGTACTAGATCACATGGAGGGAGGGTACTGGATCACATGGAGAGGAGGGTACTAGATCACATGGAGAGGAGGGTACTGGATCACATGGAGAGGAGGGTACTGGATCACATGGAGAGGAGGGTACTGGATCACATGGAGAGGAGGGTACTGGATCACATGGAGCGGAGGGTACTGGATCACATGGAGAGGAGGGTACTGGATCACATGGAGAGGAGGGTACTGGATCACATGGAGGGGAGGGTACTGGGTCACATGGAGGGGAGGGTACTGGATCACATGGAGGGGAGGGTACTGGATCACATGGAGAGGAGGGTGCTGGATCACATGGAGGGGAGGGTACTGGATCACATGGAGAGGAGGGTACTAGATCACATGGAGGGGAGGGTACTGGATCACATGGAGAGGAGGGTACTAGATCACATGGAGAGGAGGGTTCTGGATCACATGGAGGGGAGGGTACTAGATCACATGGAGAGGAGGGTACTGGATCACATGGAGGGGAGGGTGCTGGATCACATGGAGGGGAGGGCACTGGATCACATGGAGAGGAGGGCACTGGATCACATGGAGGGGAGGGTACTGGATCACATGGAGAGGAGGGTACTAGATCACATGGAGAGGAGGGTACTGGATCACATGGAGAGGAGGGTACTGGATCACATGGAGAGGAGGGTACTAGATCACATGGAGAGGAGGGTACTGGATCACATGGAGAGGAGGGTACTGGATCACATGGAGAGGAGGGTACTGGATCACATGGAGAGGAGGGTACTGGATCACATGGAGAGGAGGGTACTGGATCACATGGAGAGGAGGGTACTGGATCACATGGAGAGGAGGGTACTGGATCACATGGAGAGGAGGGTACTGGATCACATGGAGGGGAAGGTACTGGATCACATGGAGAGGAGGGTACTAGATCACATGGAGAGGAGGGTACTGGATCACATGGAGAGGAGGGTACTAGATCACATGGAGAGGAGGGTACTGGATCAAATGGAGAGGAGGGTACTGGATCACATGGAGAGTACTGGATCACATGGAGAGGAGGGTACTGGATCACATGGAGAGGAGGGTACTGGATCACATGGAGAGGAGGGTACTGGATCACATGGAGAGGAGGGTACTGGATCACATGAAGAGGAGGGTACTGGATCACATGGAGAGGAGGGTACTGGATCACATGGAGGGGAAGGTACTGGATCACATGGAGGGGAGGGTACTGGAGCATATGGTGGGGAGGGTACTTCAACATGAGACTGACGTACACGGTGTACAGTCTTGAACGATTCCTTACTGAGGTATCGGAACGTCATTCTTAGGTTTGCCAGGCGCCCATATGCTGCAGCAATTATCTGGTTGATGTGCGCCTCAGGAGATGTGCTTGGTATTATACTCACCCCAAGATCCTTTTACTTGAGTGAAGTTTGCAGTCTTTGGCCCCCTAGCCCGTACTCTGTCTGCGGTTTTCTTTGCCCTTCCCTGATCTTCATGACTTTGCATTTGGTGGGGCTAAATTCCAGGAGCCAGTTGCTGGACCAGGCTTGCAGCCTGTCCAGGTCTCTTTGTAGTCCTGTCTGATCTTCATCCTATTAAATTCTCCTCATTAACTTCACATCATCTGCAAACAGGGGCACTTCTGAGTCTATCCCTTCCGGCACGTCTTTCACATATACCAGAAACAGGACCGGTCCTAGGACTGACCCCCTGTGGAGCCCCGTTCGTCACATGCGCCCACTCTGACACATCGTTACGTACCATGACTCGTTGTTGCATCCGTCAGGTATTCTCTGATCCATTGCAGTGCCTTTCCTGCTATGCGTACCTGATCTTCTGACTGTTGCACTAATCTCTTATGTGGAACTGTGTCGAAAGCCTTCTTGCAGTCCAAGAAAATGCAATCTACCCACCCCTCTCTTGTCTTACTTTCGTTATCCTGTCATAAAACTCCAGTAGGTTTGTGACACAGGATTTCCCTTCCCTGAAACCTTGCTGGTTGTCGTGTATAAGCTTGTTCCTTTCTAGGTGCTCCACCACACTCCTGATAATCTTATCCATGACTTTGCATACTATATATGTCAGTGACACTGGTCTGTAGTTTAATGCCTCATGTCTATCACCTTTCTTAAAAATTGGGACTACATTTGCCGTCTTTCACACCTCAGGTAGTTGCCCAGTTTCATTGGATGTATTGAAGATTGTTGTTAGTGGCACACACAGCGTCTCTGCTCCCTCTTTAAGGACCCACAGAGAGATGTTTGGTCCCACCTCCTTTGAGGTATCTAGTTCACTTAACAGCATCTTCACCTCCTCCTCGGTTATGTATTTCATCCAACTCTTGTTGGTGTATCCTATGTTGGTGTACCCCACTATTCCGGCTTTATGGAGTCCTTCCTGTTTCCACTGTAAATACTTCTTTAAATCTGATGTTGATCTCACATACTTCTCGGTCGTTTTTGTAAACTCCCCACCTTCCTTCCTCAGCCTGATTACCTGGTCCTTGACTGTTATTTCCCTCCTGATGTGGCTGTACAACAGCTTCGGGTCAGACTTGACTTTCGATGCTATGTCGTTTTCGTATTGGCGCTGGGCCTCCTTCCTTATTTATGCATATTCTTTTTGACTCTTCAACTAATCTCTTTATTTTCCTAGGTCCTTTGTTTTCTGTAATTTTTGCATTCTCTAGTACACTTAGTTTTTGCGTCTCTACACCTTTAGGTGAACCAAGGGCTCGTTCTGGTCTTCCCATTATTTCTGTTGCCCTTGGGTACGAACCTCTCCTCTGACTCCTTGCATTTTGTTGTCACGTAATCCATCATTTCGTTCCCCCTTTTGTAGTTTGGCTTTTCTCATCCTACTCCTGCTTACCTCTCCACTTGTAACTCTACTATGTATTCGAAGCTCAGAACCACATATTCACTAGCTCCCAGGGGCGTTTCATATGTGATGTCCTCGATGTCTGAACTACTCAAGGTGAATACGAGGTCCAGTCTTGCTGGTTCATCCTCTCTCTCTCTCTAGTAGTGTCCCTAACATGTTGATGCGCGAGGTTTTCCAGTACCACCTCCATCATCTTGGCTCTCCATGTTTCGGGTCCCTCTTGTGGTTTCAGGTTTTCCAGTCTCTTGTGATTGATATCACCCATAACTAGTAACTTTGCCCTACCCATATGAGCCCTTCTGGCCACCATAACTAGTTTGTCCACCATTGCTCTGTTGCTCTCTTCATATTCTTCTCTTGGCCTCCTGCTGTTCTGTGGCGGGTTGTACATTACTGCAATTACCACCTTAGGGCCCCCAGACTGAATTGTTCCTACTATGTAGTCCCTTTCGCCCATTCTGTGTACGTGCGTGTGTGTGTGTGTGTGTGTGTGTGTGTGTGTACTTGTATACACGGTGGTTATTCCTGGCAGGAAGGAGCCCGTTATTTCCTGGAGGAGGAGGTATCCTCTGTCACTACCGCCGCCACCTCCACGTACTCCTGCTCCTCCTCCTCCTTTTCCTCGTAATCCTCCTCCTCTTTGTCCTCGTTTTCGTCTTTCTCTTCCTCCTCTTCCTCGTAATCCTCCTCGTCTTCATCCTCCTCCTTGCCACCACTATTATAAGTAACAAAAAGTCACAATACCGTGACTGGAACAATACATAAATAACCCGTATATGGGAGAGAGAAATGTATGACGACGTTTCGGTCCCACTTGTGACCATTAACTAGTGACGCACACGAAGGTAAGGGAGCCAGTATATACGAGAGGACAGATGCGACAAAGAGAGGAGGAAAGAAAGAAGTGGAGAAGTAGTGGTAGAGGTAATGCTGGTAGTGGAATGTGTTAGTGGCGAAACGTTCCCACAAAAAAGATACCCAAGTGTTGCACATGTCTAATTCACCACACACTAACACATTCCACTACCAGCATTACCTCTACCACTACTTCTCCACTTCTTTCTTTCCTCCTCTCTTTGTCGCATCTGTCCTCTCGTATATACTGGCTCCCTTACCTTCGTGTGCGTCACTAGTTAATGGTCACAAGTAGGACCGAAACGTCGTCATAAGTTTCTCCCATATACGGGTTATTTATGTATTGTTCCAGTCACGGTATTGTGCATTTTTGTTCTTTAGTCTTGAGTTTACGTTGCACAGTTGAGTCTAGTTTTGTTGGATACTCTGCGATGAGTTGTTGTTCAAACCAGTACGGGTTTAATTGTTGTTACAAGTATTTCGAAGATACTAATTGGTTATAACTATGACCATAATTTTTAAAGTGGTGGAGCAGCAGTAATAGCCTGGTTGATCAGGCTCTGATCCACCATGAGGCCTGGTCACAGACCGGGCCGCGGGGGCGTTCACCCCCAGAACTCTCTCCAGGTCTCCAGGGGTAAGCCAGCGGAAGGACTCGGTCAGATGACTAAAAGCTTCAACCTTACCTAACACGAATTCTTCAGATTGTCATATTGGTTGGGTCTTGTGTGGTGTCGGCTGGGTGGCAGTGGCGGCGGCCGGGTGGCAGTGGCGGCGGCCGGGTGGCAGTGGCGGCGGCCGGGTGGCAGTGGCGGCGGCCGGGTGGCAGTGGCGGTGGCCAGGTGGCGGAGACTGGTTAGTGGTGGTGGCAGCAGAGCAAACCAGATCATGGGGAACCGGTTGGGTGGGCAGAGAGAGAAAGTATTGAGGTGGTGTGTCTGTAGATAGGCTGTGACTTGGCCCCACCCCACCACCCATCTACACCAGGCTACCTGTGCTACAATACCTCTACTGCAACGATATCTTTCACGTAGCTACTGAACATACAGTGGGATGATTAGCGCTATCCTTATCTCCTTGCTGAAGTCTCCCAGCTCAGGCTGACACGTTTCACAATTTGATGTAAGAAATCCATCCTGTGCGATGGAATATTGTAGGCAAACATAGCTAGTTTTTGTTCCCACTTTATCTTAGACACAAGGGTAGCAACACATGGCGAGTGTTCCCACTATGTAACCGTCAGAACTGTAGGTGTTCCCACAATGTAACTATCATGTACAGTAAAGTAGGAGCACACTGCTGGTGTTCCCACAATGTAACTATCATATACAGTAACTTGTTAACGCAGTAGCACCTACGTCGCACAACTGGAGAACCCGGGTTCAGTTCTGGGCAAATCTAGACGTGCTCAGGTCTCCTAACACCTGTCTACCAGGTAATGAGCATGTGGTTGTTTCAATCGACTGTTGTGGTTGGCATCGTGTTTGGTGGTAGTATAACTTAGTGTTGGGCTTTGAAATGAGCCTATATTTTAAACAGTGTAGAAGTGCTTATGAAATAAGAAGGTATACTGTTCTATCTGTGTGATAGGGAGGTATACTTTGCTGTGTGATAGGGAGGTATACTGTGCTGTGTGATAGGGAGGTATGCTGTGCTGTGTGATAGGGAGGTATACTGTGCTGTGTGATAGGGAGGTATGCTGTGCTGTGTGATAGGGAGATATACTGTGCTGTGTGATAGGGAGGTATACTGTGCTGTGTGATAGGGAGGTATACTGTGCTGTGTGATAGGGAGGTATACTGTGCTGTGTGATAGGTATACTGTTCTGTGTGATAGGGAGGTATACTGTTCTGTGTGATAGGGAGGTATACTGTTCTGTCAATGTAATAGGGAGGTATATTGTTCTGTGTGATAGGGAGGTATACTGTTCTATCTGTGTGATAGGTAGATATACTGCGCTATCTGTGGAAGTATACTGTGCCACCTGTGCTGTGCCAAAAGCTGTGTGATGTTTCAGTGACTTACAGTTTACCTATGATGTGCAGTCACATAGCAGCACACTGCGGGTGTTCACTGTTTTGTTTCACTGAAGAAATGAGTGAGTGATGAGTATTTAACGTGAAGCAGTGGCACTACCATGTTAGGTGATGATTGTGGCTCTCAGCCTCACTGTTGTGGCTCTCAGCCTCACTGTTGTGGCTCTCAGCCTCACTGTTGTGGCTCTCAACCTCACTGTTGTGGCTCTCAACCTCACTGTTGTGGCTCTCAACCTCACTGTTGTGGCTCTCAACCTCACTGTTGTGGCTCTCAGCCTCACTGTTGTGGCTCTCAGCCTCACTGTTGTGGCTCTTAGCCTCACTGTTGTGGCTCTCAGCCTCACTGTTGTGGCTCTCAGCCTCACTGTTGTGGCTCTCAGCCTCACTGTTGTGGCTCTCAACCTCACTGTTGTGGCTCTCAGCCTCACTGTTGTGGCTCTCAACCTCACTGTTGTGGCTGTCAACCTCACTGTTGTGGCTCTCAACCTCACTGTTGTGGCTCTCAACCTCACTGTTGTGGCTCTCAACCTCACTGTTGTGGCTCTCAACCTCACTGTTGTGGCTTCAACCTCACTGTTGTGGCTTCAGCCTCACTGTTGTGGCTTCAACCTCACTGTTGTGGCTCTCAACCTCACTGTTGTGGCTGTCAGCCTCACTGTTGTGGCTCTCAGCCTCACTGTTGTGGCTCTAACCTCACTGTTGTGGTCTCAACCTCACTGTTGTGGCTCTCAGCCTCACTGTGTGCTGTGCCTCACTGTGCTCAGCCTCACTGTTGTGGCTCCTTTTCAGCCTCACTGTTGTGGCTCTCAACCTCACTGTTGTGGCTCTCAGCCTCACTGTTGTGGCTCTCAGCCTCACTGTTGTGGCTCTCAGCCTCACTGTTGTGGCTCTCAACCTCACTGTTGTGGCTCTCAACCTCACTGTTGTGGCTCTCAACCTCACTGTTGTGGCTCTCAACCTCACTGTTGTGGCTGTCAGCCTCACTGTTGTGGCTCTCAACCTCACTGTTGTGGCTCTCAACCTCACTGTTGTGGCTCTCAACGTCACTGTTGTGGCTCTCAACCTCACTGTTGTGGCTCTCAACCTCACTGTTGTGGCTCTCAACCTCACTGTTGTGGCTGTCAGTATCACTGTTGTGGCTGTCAGCCTCACTGTTGTGGCTCTCAACCTCACTGTTGTGGCTCTCAACCTCACTGTTGTGGCTGTCAGCCTCACTGTTGTGGCTCTCAACCTCACTGTTGTGGCTGTCAGCCTCACTGTTGTGGCTCTCAACCTCACTGTTGTGGCTGTCAGCCTCACTGTTGTGGCTCTCACCCTCATTGTGGTGTGCACCAAACTTTGCCTGCACACTCTTGTCTGATATAAGTGGGTGTTGGCACTTATATCATCACTGCCATACTAAACCCCCACAACACCACCCACATACCACCCCCACAACACCACCCACACACCAATAATAATAATATTTTTTATTTTCTACAGGTACATGTACAAGGTATACAGTCCTAGCTGACATCAATAACATACTACTATATAGAAAGCCCCTTGTTATGCAGAGCATATTGGGCAAATAGGTCAGTTTTGTCCCAGGATGCGACCCACACCAGTCGACTAACACCCAGGTACCCATTTTACTGATGGGTGAACATAGACAACCGGTGTAACGAAAAACGTCCAATGATTCCACCCCTTCGCTGGGAATCGAACCCGGACCCCTCACCGTGTGAAGCGAGAGCTCTTGCCACCAGGCCACGGAGCACCAACACCATCATCACACCCACACTACACCCCCACACCACCACCCACACTACACCCCCACACCACTAGCCTCATACCAATAGAAATAAGTCACTTTGTCTGACTTTTTTGGGTTATCCTGGGTTTTCTACACATATGCTGCTATGTATGATAAGCTGTATTTGTGTATACCTGAATAAACTTACTTACCAACTACGCTGACCACCACCTGGGCAGTGGTTGATCTACCCACTACCCAGAACTGTCACCACCACCTGGGCAGTGGTTGATCTACCCACTACCCAGAACTGTCACCACCACCTGGGCAGTGGTTGATCTACCCACTACCCAGAACTGTCATGACAACACATCTACCAGGAACAGTGACATTACCGCCTCCACCTGCTCTCCTGCACTACCACTTTAATAACTACACCCACGATCTAGCACCCTTACGGGTCTAGAGCCTATTTTTCTTTGTCAGTATAATATTCTGCACTCGCACTGCCTCCCACACTCCCTATACTCCCACAGCAACTCCCACTAAAAATACACCCTTGCTGTCTAGCACCTGGTTGTGGCTGTTGTTCTTATTTTGTGATTATGGTTGTTGTTGTTGCTTCGTGTTCTTTATATTATTATTATAAAGGAGTAACTGGGTTTTGTTATGAAGGAAAAGTAAGAGCAGTGATGTAGGTGGTGGTGTTTCTCAGGACCAGCTGTCTGTCACCACCTTGAAGCAACAGCTTCGAGCATTTATTGCTGGGTTCCTACACTGGAGGTGAGGCAGGACTATCCTGCACCAGACATCCTACAACATTCCTACACCGGCACTGCCTACTTAGCTCACCCGAGTTCTGTAAATTTGCCCTACTAGTTCCACTCCACGTGTGTGTCATGGTATGGCCCTGGGCTGGGCATGTATGGGCAAGTCTTGTAAATATCTACTACCCATAAATTTATACCTTTGATGAGTTCCGAGAGTTTTTCTACTCTCGGAGCCCAGGCTTGCCTGGTGCTAGGCTGGACAACTAGGCTGTTGCTGTTGGTAGTCCACAACTCTACGAAATCGTGATGACACGATTGGATGAATCTTATTGTAGGCAGCTGGCCCAGTGGCTAACGCGTCGGTCTGGAGTTTTATGAGTCTCTGATCGCGGGTTCTATCCCCGCCCGTAGTATGGTTTATCTATCACAGCTTGGTTGATCTGGCACCTGGTGAAGATACTTGTCTAGTTTCCTCTTGATAACTTCTACACTTGTCCCAGCAGTGTTTCTGATATCTTCTAGTACCTAGCTGTGAATACATACCTGGGAAAGACACTTTATGACAACGTTTCGGTCCTCCCAGGACCATTATCCAGCCACGATATTGTGACTTTATTTTCCATTACATACCAGAGTTAATGGACTGTTGTGGGTCGCATCCTGGGAGCGGACCCAGGTAGAATGGAAATATAAATAAGCTTTACTGCTTGACTTTACTGGGTTGTTAACCTTTGTGGTTACTAGTCTCAGTAATGTCTAATACTTGATTGGTTTTTGTATTTTGTTTTTGTTTAGGTTGTAGATGCGAGTAAGTGTAGCAACGTCTACGTTGATAAGAGCGTTGATACACTCTTATCTACAACAACTCTGCTGTCATTATCTACAACAACTCTGCTGTCATTACAACTTTACCTCCTTTGAGTTTTTATCACATTTTTGTTTTATTTTAATGCAATTAAATCCTGTCTCTCTTGTATTTTCCTTCTCTTCACTATCCCTCTGATACCTTATCCACACCTACACTGTCACCACATAACACTGGTCTACTGTATCAGCCACACCTACACTGTCACCACATAGCACTGGTCTACTGTATCAGCCACACCTACACTGTCATCACATAGCACTGGTCTACTGTATCAGCCACACCTACACTGTCACCACATAGCACTTGTCTACTGTATCAGCCACACCTACACTCACCACATAGCACTGGTCTACTGTATCAGCCACACCTACACTGTCACCACATAGCACTGGTCTACTGTATCAGCCACACCTACACTGTCATCACATAGCACTGGTCTACTGTATCAGCCACACCTACACTGTCACCACATAGCACTGGTCTACTGTATCACCCACACCTACACTGTCACCACATAGCACTGGTCTACTGTATCACCCACACCTACACTGTCACCACATAGCACTGGTCTACTGTATCATCCACACCTACACTGTCACCACATAGCACTGGTCTACTGTATCATCCACACCTACACTGTCACCACATAGCACTGGTCTACTGTATCAGCCACACCTACACTGTCATCACATAGCACTGGTCTACTGTATCAGCCACACCTACACTGTCACCACATAGCACTGGTCTACTGTATCAGCCACACCTACACTGTAACCACATAGCACTGGTCTACTGTATCAGCCACACCTACACTGTCATCACATAGCACTGGTCTACTGTATCAGCCACACCTACACTGTCACCACATAGCACTGGTCTACTGTATCACCCACACCTACCATCACATAGCACTGGTCTACTGTATCACCCACACCTACACTGTCATCACATAGCACTGGTCTACTGTATCATCCACACCTACACTGTCACCACATAGCACTGGTCTACTGTATCACCCACACCTACACTGTCATCACATAGCACTGGTCTACTGTATCATCCACACCTACACTGTCACCACATAGCACTGGTCTACTGTATCACCACCTACACTGTCATCACATAGCACTGGTCTACTGTATCATCACCTACACTCACCCATACATGGTCTACTGTATCAGCCACACCTACACTGTCACACATGCACTGGTCTTGTATTCATCCACACCTACACTGTCACCACATAGCACTGGTCTACTGTATCATCCACACCTACACTGTCACATACATGCACTGTTTATCCACCCTACATGTCACACACCTTTTTATCAACCACTGTACACTAGCACGCACTGTTCACCCCTGTCAACAGCATGGTCTTGTATCACCACACCTACACTGTCCAGCACTGGTCATTATCACCACACCCACTGTCACACATACTGGTCACACACACACCTGTCACACCTGGTCACTGTATACCCACCACCACACATAGCACTGGTCTACTGTATCACACACTACACTGTCACACATAGCACTGGCTACTGTACACCACACCTACACTGTCACACATACACTGGCTCTGTATCACACACCTCACTGTCAACATAGCACTGGTCATGATCACACCTACACGTCACATACTGGTCTCTATCACACATCACTGTCACAATAGCACTGGTCCTGTACACACTACACTGTCACCACATAGACTGGTCTACTGTATCACACACTCACTGTCACACATAGCACTGGCTACTGTATACCAACTCACTGTCCCACATACATGGTCTACTGTATCACACCTACTGTCATCACATACACTGGTCTACTGATCACACACTCACTGTCACACATAGCACTGGTCTACTGTATCCCACACCCACTGCAAATAGCACTGGTCTACTGTATCATCCACACCTACACTGTCACCACATAGCACTGGTCTACTGTATCACCCACACCTACACTGTCATCACATAGCACTGGTCTACTGTATCATCCACACCTACACTGTCACCACATAGCACTGGTCTACTGTATCATCCACACCTACACTGTCACCACATAGCACTGGTCTACTGTATCATCCACACCTACACTGTCACCACATAGCACTGGTCTACTGTATCATCCACACCTACACTGTCACCACATAGCACTGGTCTACTGTATCAGCCACACCTACACTGTCATCACATAGCACTGGTCTACTGTATCACCACACCTACACTGTCACCACATAGCACTGGTCTACTGTATCACACACCTACACTGTCATCACATAGCACTGGTCTACTGTATCATCCACACCTACACTGTCACCACATAGCACTGGTCTACTGTATCATCCACACCTACACTGTCATCACATAGCACTGGTCTACTGTATCATCCACACCTACACTGTCACCACATAGCACTGGTCTACTGTATCAGCCACACCTACACTGTCACCACATAGCACTGGTCTACTGTATCATCCACACCTACACTGTCACCACATAGCACTGGTCTACTGTATCATCCACACCTACACTGTCATCACATAGCACTGGTCTACTGTATCATCCACACCTACACTGTCACCACATAGCACTGGTCTACTGTATCATCCACACCTACACTGTCACCACATAGCACTGGTCTACTGTATCATCCACACCTACACTGTCACCACATAGCACTGGTCTACTGTATCATCCACACCTACACTGTCACCACATAGCACTGGTCTACTGTATCATCCACACCTACACTGTCACCACATAGCACTGGTCTACTGTATCAGCCACACCTACACTGTCACCACATAGCACTGGTCTACTGTATCATCCACACCTACACTGTCACCATAGCACTGGTCTACTGTATCATCCACACCTACACTGTCCATCACATAGCACTGGTCTACTGTATCATCCACACCTACACTGTCACCACATAGCACTGGTTCTGCACTGTATTATCCACACCTACACTGTCACCACATAGCACTGGTCTACTGTATTCACCACACCTACACTGTCATCAATAGCACTGGTCTCTGTACTTATCCACCTCACCTGTCACCACATGCACTGGTCTACTGTATCATCCACACCTACACTGTCACCACATAGCACTGGTCTACTGTATTATCCACACCTACACTGTCACACACTAGCATGGTCTACTGTATGTACCATACCTCACTGTCACCACATAGCACTGGTCTACTGTATCATCACACCTACCTGTCACTGCACTGGTCTACTGTAATCCACACCTACACTGTCACCTGAATACACTTGTTAACATCATAATAACTATATAACGGCTTAAACACTGTTTTTTTCTATTGTATGTTGGAAAACATCCTCAGTCTCCAGGTCTTGAGACTGCAATTGTGTGTGTGTGCAGCTGTAGTGGTAGACTCAGTAGTCTCCAGGTCTTGAGACTGCACTTGTGTGTGTGTGCAGCTGTAGTGGTAGACTCAGTAGTCTCCAGGTCTTGAGACTGCACTTTGTGTGTGCAGCTGTAGTGGTAGACTCAGTAGTCTCCAGTCTTGAGACTGCACTTGTGTGTGTGCAGCTGTAGTGGAGACTCATAGTCTCCAGGTCTTGAGACTGCACTTGTGTGTGTGCAGCTGTAGTGGAGACTCAATAGTCTCCAGGTCTTGAGACTGCACTGTGTGTGTGCAGCTGTAGTGGAGACTCATAGTCTCCAGGTCTTGAGACTGCACTTGTGTGTGTGTGCAGCTGTAGTGGTAGACTCAGTAGTCTCCAGGTCTTGAGACTGCACTTGTGTGTGTGCAGCTGTAGTGGTAGACTCAGTAGTCTCCAGGTCTTGAGACTGCACTTGTGTGTGTGTGCAGCTGTAGTGGGAGACTCAGTAGTCTCCATGTCTTGAGACTGCACTTGTGTGTGTGCAGCTGTAGTGGTAGACTCAGTAGTCTCCAGGTCTTGAGACTGCACTTGTGTGTGTGCAGCTGTAGTGGTAGACTCAGTAGTCTCCAGGTCTTGAGACTGCACTTGTGTGTGTGCAGCTGTAGTGGTAGACTCAGTAGTCTCCATGTCTTGAGACTGCACTTGTGTGTGTGCAGCTGTAGTGGAGACTCAGTAGTCTCCATGTCTTGAGACTGCACTTGTGTGTGTGCAGCTGTAGTGGAGACTCAGTAGTCTCCATGTCTTGAGACTGCACTTGTGTGTGTGCAGCTGTAGTGGTAGACTCAGTAGTCTCCATGTCTTGAGACTGCACTTGTGTGTGTGCAGCTGTAGTGGTAGACTCAGTAGTCTCCATGTCTTGAGACTGCACTTGTGTGTGTGCAGCTGTAGTGGTAGACTCAGTAGTCTCCATGTCTTGAGACTGCACTTGTGTGTGTGCAGCTGTAGTGGTAGACTCAGTAGTCTCCATGTCTTGAGACTGCACTTGTGTGTGTGTGCAGCTGTAGTGGTAGACTCAGTAGTCTCCATGTCTTGAGACTGCACTTGTGTGTGTGCAGCTGTAGTGGTAGACTCAGTAGTCTCCAGGTCTTGAGACTGCACTTGTGTGTGTGCAGCTGTAGTGGTAGACTCAGTAGTCTCCAGTCTTGAGACTGCACTTGTGTGTGTGCAGCTGTAGTGGTGAGACTCAGTAGTCTCCATGTCTTGAGACTGCACTTGTGTGTGCAGCTGTAGTGGTAGACTCAGTAGTCTCCATGTCTTGAGACTGCACTTGTGTGTGCAGCTGTAGTGGTAGACTCAGTAGTCTCCATGTCTTGAGTCTGCACTTGTGTGTGCAGCTGTAGTGGAGACTCAGTAGTCTCCATGTCTTGAGACTGCACTTTGTGTGTGCAGCTGTAGTGGTAGACTCAGTAGTCTCCATGTCTTGAGACTGCACTTGTGTGTGTGCAGCTGTAGTGGTAGACTCAGTAGTCTCCATGTCTTGAGACTGCACTTGTGTGTTGCAGCTGTAGTGGTAGACTCATAGTCTCCATGTCTTGAGACTGCACTTGTGTGTGTGTGCAGCTGTAGTGGTAGACTCAGTAGTCTCCATGTCTTGAGACTGCACTTGTGTGTGTGTGCAGCTGTAGTGGTAGACTCAGTAGTCTCCAGGTCTTGAGACTGCACTTGTGTGTGTGCAGCTGTAGTGGGAGACTCAGTAGTCTCCATGTCTTGAGACTGCACTTGTGTGTGTGCAGCTGTAGTGGTAGACTCAGTAGTCTCCAGGTCTTGAGACTGCACTTGTGGGGTGCAGCTGTAGTGGTAGACTCAGTAGTCTCCATGTCTTGAGACTGCACTTTTGTGTGTGCAGCTGTAGTGGAGACTCAGTAGTCTCCATGTCTTGAGACTGCACTTGTGTGTGTGCAGCTGTAGTGGTAGACTCAGTAGTCTCCATGTCTTGAGACTGCACTTGTGTGTGTGCAGCTGTAGTGGTAGACTCAGTAGTCTCCATGTCTTGAGACTGCACTTGTGTGTGTGCAGCTGTAGTGGTAGACTCAGTAGTCTCCATGTCTTGAGACTGCACTTGTGTGTGTGTGTGCAGCTGTAGTGGTAGACTCAATAGTCTCCAGGTCTTGAGACTGCACTTGTGTGTGTGCAGCTGTAGTGGTAGACTCAGTAGTCTCCAGGTCTTGAGACTGCACTTGTGTGTGTGCAGCTGTAGTGGTGGACCCAGGATGACAGACATTTGGGGTGTTTGAGTGTATTAGTGGTAAATTACCCGTGTGGTAGGGAAGGAGAGCGTGAGGGTGGATTGTTAGTGCCCAATTATGTAGTTGGCGCGAAGGGCTCTCCGTTAGTTAGTCAGTGTGAGGCAGTTCGCATGTAGAAAGGAAGTGTCTTGGCTACTTTGTTTCAGAAAATGCTCCGTTATTTTATTTTCGTGGATTGCGAAGGATCAAACCTGAGGCAAGAGTTTACAAACCCGCCGCTCTACCAGCCATGCTAGTAGGAACTTCAATAAGGTCTCAGACCTGCAAACCATGGTACGGGCGGGGATTGAACTCATGGCAAGTGAGTCCTAAAACTCCAGGACAGGTCTCAGACTTTATTGAAGACGGAGGGAATGTCAGCAGCGGTCAGTGTGACCCTAAAGTGACCCAAACTATGTTTTGCACAGACCTTATGCCTAGACTGTTTTACATAGACCTCCATAGACTGTTCTATACAGACCTCCCTAGACTGTTCTACACAGACCTTCTCCCGTCTCCACAACAAAGCCAGAGTGTGACTCTTCACCTTAATTTCAGTCACTAACCAAAAAACTGTATACATCTTTTTCATGGCTTGTAGAGAATCGAAGTTGTTACATTGACAACATTTGTTATGAAGACCTACACCGGTTTTGTTGTATCTACGAGAGGAGATATCTTTAAAGATACCCAACTGTTGCACATGTGTCTTAATCATCAACATATGTTTCAAGACGTACAGTCTAAAATGGCAGGTAGTGACCGTAATAACATTGTCCAGTCCAGTGTGTGACAGGTCTCAGATCTTACTAGCATGCTCGGGCAAGCGGCGGGCTTGTCAGTTCTTGTCCCAGGTTCGATTCCCTGAAATTCAAGAGAAGGAATGCGAGTACTGTCTCGTGTTCAGTGTTTCCATTTATACTTATTCACATTTCTGAAGGTTTTCCTAGTGTTGCAGATTCCACTGATGTTTTCCTATAAATCGTGACAGTAACACCATCAACAATTCCGTCGTCATCATCAATAATTCCGTCATCAACAACAGCAACAGTATCAACAACAACATCAAGATCATCGACAACAACATCAAAATCATCGACAACAACAACATCAACATCATCGACAACAACATCAACATCATCGACAACAACGTCAATATCATCGACACCATGAACATCACCACCAACAACACATCAGCAACAACAACAATACCATCATCAGAAACATCACCATCAACAACAACAATACCATCATCAGCAACATCACCATCAACAACATCAACAACAACAATACCATCAACAACAACAAATAACCCCCCACTCTCATTTATACACACATGATGTAGAGAGATACATACATTACATACCCAAAATATTCATGTATTCAGGGTTGGGGCCATAGTATTGAATTATCTTTTTCGGGGGTTACGATTTCTCTGGCCTTCTGTCTCTAGTCCCCTTTCCCACCAAGCTATGTTAGTTGAAAATTAACTACGTTTCGCTCACCGGAAGCCTTGTCAAGTTCATAATAATAATATTAACCTTTATTTCTACAAGTACATCTACAAGGTATACAGACCTAGCTGACATCAATAGCATACTACTATATAGAAAGACCCTTGTTATACAGAGCATTTCGGGCAAATTAGGTCAGTTTTGTCTCCAGGATGCGACCCACACCATTCGACTAACACCCAGGTACCTATTTTACTGCTAGGTGAGCATGGACAGCAGGTGTCTTAAGGAAACTCGTCCTAATGTATCCACCCGTACCGGTGATCGACCTCCGGACCTCAGTGTGTGATCTGAGTTCGCTAGCAATCGAGCTACGGGACATCATATTGGCTTGTTAAAACTGGCGAGCGAAACGTAGCCTGGATAAATGTCTTATTAGCTGCTCTTCTGCCCATTTAACTAACAATTATTACTGTATGTTTATTAAATTGAAATCAGGTGGAGTATACGAGGGTTATTAAGGCTGCCTGTCACATGAAACTCTCAAGCATCATATATACACTGACGGATATGCCCTCCCCGGTGTATATACCCTCTTAGTCTTGGTATCACAAGTCCGTATGCTGCTATGTTCTACCTGGTGTTTAGTCTTACTGAAGTCAGAGCGAAATACTTTACATAAATATATTTTCTATGTAAGAGACTTTTTTTTATCAAATGTGTCTTGTTAGAAAATAAATTATTATTGTTGTTGTTGTTATTATTGTTATTATCAAATGTATCTTAGAAAATAAATTATTATTGTTATTATTATTGTTGTTATTATCAAATATATCTTATTTGAAAATAAATTATTATTATTAATATCTGAGGCTGCGTCTGCGCATTTCCTTATCAGCTCTTCGTTATTTTAGGTTTGGTTAAGCTGAATTCACAATGTTTCGTCCTTTCGTAATTGTAAGAATGAATGAGGAGGACAAGCTTGTTGAGATGATTAGGATAATACTCATTATCCTCAGTTAATAAGCGATTTCATGTGTCTTGAGGCTGGTACACGGCTCTTGTCTAGCGTATGAGAAGAACCTTGTGATAATAATTATAATTATTATAATAATAATATAGCTGGTTTAGGAGTTCATCTAGATCTCTACCTACTTGGATTCTACCTGGGGTAGAATCCAGGTCAGTGCGCCTTGGGAACATTGAAACTTATCCAGTTCTTTCATGAAGACAGCCTGGGGTATGTTGGTAATCCCTCTTTTGTATGAAGGGAGGGCATTGAAAAGTCTTGGTCCTCTCACACTTCTTGAGTTTTCCCTTAGTGTACTAACTGCGGCTTTGCTTTTTATTTGGGGGTATTTTTCACTGTCTGTCAAGCTTCTTACTTTCACGGGGACGATTTGTGTGCAGATTTGGGACCAATCCTCCGATTTCCCAGGTGTAGACTATAATGTACCTCTCTCGCCTACGTTCCGAAGAATACAAATCGAAGGACTTCAAACGTTTTAAGTAATTTAGGTGTTGAACTAAATCTATACGAGCAGAGAAGACAACTTGCATATGTAGTGTTTTATTTCATTGCACAAGTTAGATAGAGAAAGGAAGCTTCAGATGGCATCCTTCCTGTTTGGTATTCGCTATCGTGGTTACCAAACAGGAAGGATGCCATTCTCCAGGTCTGCAGTTTGCTTGCCTTGACTGAGAATGTTATAGCACAGTAGTACTATAGCCTAGAGAGGACAAGTGACTTGGGTGTCATCATTGGCTTGGCATCCCTTGTTTTGGATGTTTGACTTATCCAACCTACCATTTTACTGACAGTTGTAATAGTGAGATTTTTGAAATCCCTGAAGGTGAAATCACCTGACATTCTCACCTCCAGGTCTCTCCCATTAGTCTTACGCTCTACTGAGTGATAAGAGTTTGTTTTGTATTCCGTTCCACTCATTATTTCTTCAGTCTTTCCATAACGAAACTTGTCCTCATTGAACATTATTTTGATGTGAGTGACCCACTGTAAGACCTTGTTTATATCAGCTTGAAGGTATGTCCTGAGTACCACCACTCACACAGTCTAGTTTCGTCTGTAAAGGAGGATACAGTGCTGTGGTTTATGTTTGTGTACAGTGTGAGAATGGTAGAGAACAGTGGTAATACTGTGCCTTGAGGAACAGTACACATATAACCCGCACCTACGAGACTAACTTATGAAGACGTTTCGCTCTCCATAGATGGTGGTAGTTTCTCCATAGATGGTGGTAGTATCTCCATAGATGATTGTAGTATGTCCATAGATGGTGGTAGTTTCTCCATAGATGGTGGTAGTATCTCCATAGATGGTGGTAGTATCCCCATAGATGGTGGTAGTATCTCCATAGATGATTGTAGTATGTCCATAGATGGTGGTAGTTTCTCCATAGATGGTGGTAGTATCTCCATAGATGGTGGTAGTATCCCCATAGATGGTGGTAGTATCCCATAGATGGTGGTAGTATCTCCATAGATGGTGGTAGTATCTCCATAGATGGTGGTAGTATTTCCATAGATGGTGGTAGTATCTCCATAGATGGTGGTAGTATCCCCATAGATGGTGGTAGTATCCCATAGATGGTGGTAGTATCTCCATAGATGGTGGTAGTATCTCCATAGATGGTGGTAGTATCTCCATAGATGATGGTAGTATCTCCATAGATGATGGTAGTATCTCCATAGATGATTGTAGTATTTCCATAGATGATGGTAGTATCTCCATAGATGATGGTAGTATCTCCATAGATGGTGGTAGTATCTCCATAGATGATGGTAGTATGTTCATAAATGGTGGTAGTATCTCCATAGATGGTGGTAGTATCTCCATAGATGATGGTAGTATCTCCATAGATGATGGTAGTATCTCCATAGATGGTGGTAGTATCCCCATAGATGGTGGTAGTATCCCCATAGATGGTAGTATCCCATAGATGGTGGTAGTATCTCCATAGATGGTGGTAGTATCTCCATAGATGATGGTAGTATCTCCATAGATGATGGTAGTATGTCTATAGATGGTGGTAGTATCCCCATAGATGGTGGTAGTATCCCCATAGATGGTAGTATCCCATAGATGGTGGTAGTATCTCCATAGATGGTGGTAGTATCTCCATAGATGATGGTAGTATCTCCATAGATGGTGGTAGTATCTCCATAGATGATGGTAGTATGTCCATAGATGGTGGTAGTTTCTCCATAGATGGTGGTAGTATCTCCATAGATGGTGGTAGTATCCCCATATATGGTGGTAGTATCCCATAGATGGTGGTAGTATCTCCATAGATGGTGGTAGTATCTCCATAGATGGTGGTAGTATTTCCATAGATGGTGGTAGTATCTCCATAGATGGTGGTAGTATCCCCATAGATGGTGGTAGTATCCCATAGATGGTGGTAGTATCTCCATAGATGGTGGTAGTATCTCCATAGATGGTGGTAGTATCTCCATAGATGATGGTAGTATCTCCATAGATGATGGTAGTATCTCCATAGATGATTGTAGTATTTCCATAGATGATGGTAGTATCTCCATAGATGATGGTAGTATCTCCATAGATGACGGTAGTATGTTCATAAATGGTGGTAGTATCTCCATAGATGGTGGTAGTATCTCCATAGATGGTGGTAGTATCTCCATAGATGATGGTAGTATCTCCATAGATGGTGGTAGTATCCCCATAGATGGTGGTAGTATCCCCATAGATGGTGGTAGTATCCCATAGATGGTGGTAGTATCTCCATAGATGGTGGTAGTATCTCCAGAGATGGTGGTAGTATCTCCATAGATGGTGGTAGTATCTCCATAGATGGTGGTAGTATCCCCATAGATGGTGGTAGTATCCCATAGATGGTGGTAGTATCTCCATAGATGGTGGTAGTATCTCCATAGATGGTGGTAGTATCTCCATAGATGATGGTAGTATCTCCATAGATGATGGTAGTATCTTCATAGATGATGGTAGTATTTCCATAGATGGTGGTAGTATCTCCATAGATGGTGGTAGTTTTTCCATAGATGATGGTAGTATCTCCATAGATGATGGTATTATATCCATAGATGATAATAGTTTTCCCACATGTTGTGGAAGTTATCTAATTGATCGTGGTAGTTATCTAATTGATCGTGGTAGTTATCTAATTGGTTGTGGTAGTTATCTAATTGATCGTGGTAGTTACCTAATTGATCGTGGTAGTTATCTCATTGATCGTGGTAGTTATCTCATTGATCGTGGTAGTTATCTCATTGATCGTGGTAGTTATCTCATTGATCGTGGTAATGAACCTCCAGGAACACTCCAGATCATTGCCCTCCCATCTACACTAGTGATGCAGGTGGATGGTGCTACTTGGTGGAGTAGGTGGGTGTTGTAGTGGTGTATGTGGGTGTTGTAGTGGTGTATGTGGGTGTTGTAGTGGTGTATGTGGGTGTTGTAGTGGTGTATGTGGGTGTTGTAGTGGTGTATGTGGGTGTTGTAGTGGTGTATGTGGGTGTTGTAGTGGTGTATGTGGGTGTTGTAGTGGTGTATGTGGGTGTTGTAGTGGTGTATGTGGGTGTTGTAGTGGTGTATGTGGGTGTTGTAGTGGTGTAGGTGGGTGTTGTAGTGGTGTATGTGGGTGTTGTAGTGGTGTATGTGGGTGTTGTAGTGGTGTATGTGGGTGTTGTAGTGGTGTATGTGGGTGGAGTTAGTGGTTGTGAAGATGGTTGGTGGAGTTAGTGGTTGTGAAGATGGTTGGTGGAGTTAGGGGTTGTGAAGATGCTTGGTGGAGTTAGTGGTTGTGAAGATGGTTGGTGGAGTTAGGTGGAGTTAGTGTGAAGATGGTTGGTGGAGTTGAGGGTTGTGAGATGGTGAAGAGTTAGTGGTGTGAAGGGTTGGTGGAGTGGTGGTGAAGGGTTGGTGGAGTGAGTGGTGAAGAGGGTTGGAGTGGTGGTGAAGAGGTTGGTGGAGGGTGGTGAAGAGGGTTGGTGGAGTGGTGGTGAAGAGGGTTGGTGGAGTGGTGGTGAAGAGGGTTGGTGGAGTGGTGGTGAAGAGGGTTGGTGAGTGGTGGTGAAGAGGTTGGTGGAGTGGTGGTGAAGAGGGTTGGTGGAGTGGTGGTGAAGAGGGTTGGTGGAGGAGTGGTGAAGAGGGTTGGTGGAGTGGTGGTGAAGAGGGTTGGTGGAGTGGTGGTGAAGAGGGTTGGAGTGGTGGTGAAGAGGGTTGGTGGAGTGGTGGTGAAGAGGGTTGGTGGAGTGGTGGTGAAGAGGGTTGGTGGAGTGGTGGTGAAGAGGGTTGGTGGAGTGGTGGTGAAGAGGGTTGGTGGAGTGGTGGTGAAGAGGGTTGGTGGAGTGGTGGTGAAGAGGGTTGGTGGAGTGGTGGTGAAGGGGTTGGTGAGTGGTGGTGAAGGGGGGGTTGGATGGTGTAGAAAGTGGTGTGGTAGGTGAGGCAGGGGCTTGAGGGTGTAAGTAGGGAAGTATGGTGAATGGTGTATGTGTAGTGGTGATGGGAGTGTGATGGCGTTAAAGAGGTGATGAGAAAGTTGATCAGGGAGGATAGAGCATGGGGTTTAGATGGGGAGGAAGACAGTAACAGGGCAGGATAGAGCACTGGTTCAGACTGGTGACAGGAAACTCAGAGGTCATAATTCCGTTCTTCATATACATTACACACACACACACACACACACATATATATATATATAATATATATATATATATATATATATATATATATATATATATATATATATATATATATATATATATATATATATTCTACCAAAAGAACCTTAGAAAATTTACCTAACCTTATTATAACAAGCGCAATTTAATTTAGCCTAATCCAACTAAATATATTTTAGATAAGTTTACAATAATTTAATAATTAACAAACACAATGAAATATATTTTTTCATTAGGTTCAGAATGGTTTTTACGAAATTATTGTATACACAAATTTTCGCTTGCCTTATTCGGCAAGAAGAGCGTTACTATTTAATCCAAAATCGCAGGTTTTACTTATTCGTCGCGACATATTTATATAATATATATAATATATATAATATAATATATATAATATATATAATATATATAATATATATAATATATAATATATAATATATATATATGTATATATATATATATATATATATATATATATATATATATATATATATATATATATATATATATATATATATATCAGTCCACAGCTGGATTCGAACCTGCATGCACTACATACACTGAGAGATAATATTTGTAAATAATTTCGTATGTACTCACCTGTTTGTGGTTGCAGTGGTCGAATCATAGCGTCTGGCCCCGCCTCTTCACTGATTGCTACTAGGTCCTCTCTCTTCCTGCTCCATGAGCTTTATCAAACCTCGTCTTAAAACTATGTATGGTTCCTGCCTCCACTACGTCACTTTCTAGGCTATTCCACTTCCTGACAACTCTATGACTGAAGAAATACTTCCTAACATCCCTTTGACTCATAGGAGTCTTCAACTTCCAATTGTGACCTCTTGTTTCTGTGTCCCCTCTCTGGAACATCTTGTGTCTGTCCACCTTATCTATTCCTCGCAGTATTTTATATGTCGTTATCATGTCTACCCTAACCCTCCTGTCCTCTAGTGTCGTCCCTTAACCTTTCTTCGTAGGACAATCCCCTTAGCTCTGGGACTAGTCTTGTTGCAAACCTTTGCACTTTCTCTAATTTCTTGACGTGCTTGACCAGGTGTGGGTTCCAAACTGGTGCTGCATACTCTAGTATGGGCCTGACGTATATGGTGTACAGAGTCTTGAATGATTCCTTAGCCCGTATGCTGCAGCAGTTATCTGATTGATGTGTGCCTCAGGAGATGTGCTCGGTATTATACTCACCCCAAGATCTTTTTCCTTGAGTGAGGTTTGCAGTCTTTGGCCACCTAGACTATACTCTGTCTGCGGTCTTCTTTGCCCTTCCCCGATCTTCATGACTTTACATTTGGCAGGGTTAAATTCAATTAGCCAGTTACTGGACCAGGTTTGTAGCCTGTCCAGGTCTCTTTGTAGTCCTGCCTGATCCTCGACTGATTTAATTCTTCTCATTAACTTCACATCATCTGCAAACAGGGACACTTCTGAGTCTATCCCTTCCGTTATGTCATTCACATATACCAAAAACAGTACAGGTCCTAGGACTGACCCCTGTGGAACCCCACTCGTCACAGGTGCTCACTCTGACACCTCGTCACGTATCATGACTCGTTGTTGCCTCCCTGTCAGATATTCTCTGATCCATTGCAGTGCCTTTCCTGTTACGTGTGCCTGATCCTCTAGCTTTTGCATTAACCTCTTGTGAGGAACTGTGTCGAAGGCCTTCTTGCAGTCCAAGAAAATGCAGTCTATCCACCCCTCTCTCTCGTGTCTTACTTCTGTTACCTTGTCATAAAACTCCAGTAGGTTTGTGACACATGATTTTCCTTCCCTGAAACCGTGCTGGTTGTCGTTTATAAGCTTGTGTCTTTCTAGGTGCTCCACCACTCTCCTCCTGATGATCTTCTCCATGACTTTGCATACTATACACGTCAGTGACGCAGGTCTGTAGTTTAATGCCTCGTGTCTGTCTCCTTTCTTAAAAATTGGGACTACATTTGCCAGCTTCCACGTCTCAGGTAGTTGCCCAGTTTCAATGGAAGTGTTGAAGATTTGTGTTAGTGGCACACACAACATCTCTGCTCCCTCTCTAAGGACCCACGGAGAAATGTTGTCAGGTCCCACCGCTTTTGAGATATCGAGTTCACATAGCAGCTTCTTCACCTCCTCCTTGATTGTGTGTATTTCATCCATCACTTGTTGGTATACCTCCCTATTCTGAATTCCTGGAGTCCTTCCTGTCTCCTCTGTAAATACTTCTTTAAATCTCATGTTGAGCTCCTCACATACCTCTTGGTCGTTTCTTGTGAACTCCCCACCTTCCTTCCTCAGCCTGATTACCTGGTCCTTGACTGTTGTTTTCCTCCTGATGTGGCTATGCAACAGCTTCGGGTCAGACTTGACTTTTGATGCTATGTCATTTTCGTATTGTCGCTGAGCCTCCCTTCTTACCTGTGCATATTCGTTTCTGGCTCTTCGGCTAATCTCTTTATTTTCCTGGGTCCTTTGTCTTCCGTACTTTTTCCATTCTCTAGTGTGTGTGTGTGTGTGTGTGTGTGTGTATGTGTGTGGTGTACTTAAATTGATGTCAAAAGAAAAGGGGACTGAAGTTAGAGCTCATTAAGGTAAGAATGGAACAAAAGTTCCAACCATTGTTATAGCGGAAGAACATGTGGGAACAGAAAAGACTTAACCTGGTGGATAATTTGAATGTGTTAGAAGATAGGAAGGTATTGGACATTATGAAACATGCGTCTCCAGCAGCAGGAAAGAGCAGACCAAAGCACACCTGCAGACACCTGAGTAACCCATGCGGTCGGTCTGCTGTTTTCCTACCTGGAGTCTTCCTGGAGTCGCTTCCTGGATAAAGACTGGAGGTTCCAGTTCTATGACCAGAGTTATAGCAAGGAGAGGCAAGGGGTAAAGGATGGGTAAGGCTCCAGTGGTGCTGGGTTTCAGAAGCTGAGAGCCTCCCACCAGCTAGAACACCACATCTTAAACACTGACCCCTGCTGCACCTGTGTCATTGTCCATTGTTGAGGAATATGGGCACAGTATATTAATAAGATACCAGACATACGTAAATATCCTAAATTTCCTTGCAACAGGTAAGACAGTTGTGGATATCCAGATGTACTCCTGCTAATCCTTTTGGGGACTCCTCCTTAGGTAATTTGTATATTCATGTGCACTTGTGCTATCGTTCATAGGATGGTTATGTGGTGCACAATAAACTAGCTGCTTCGGGGGGGGAAATATTTATAAAAAATTCAACACCCGTGCTACTCACTGCTATCGTTGTGTGAGTAGTGAAGACAGTTGATGAGTTGAAGATGCTTCTTACCATCATACACACTGTACTGAAGACATGCTGTACCTCTGCTACAGTGTCTGCCATAATTGTAGCAGCTAACTGCTACACCACTTGTACTGAAGAGGGTAACCGGGATCTCGCTGGCCAGGAGGCTGTAAACAGTACATGTACAAACTCCTACACTCCTTTGGGAGGCAGTGACGAGTCACCATTTGGAAAATGGTGTTAGGACTATGTTCTGGTGAATATATTATCATGTCTCTCCGAATGGTGGGGGTGAGGGTGGTGGGGGTAATGGTTCGGGTGGGATGGGGGTTGAGGGTCGTGGTGGTAGGAGTGGTTTTGGTGGGGGTGGAGGTGAAGATGGAGGTGGTTTTGGTGGGGGTAAGGGTGGTGGTAAAGGGGTAGGGGGCACCTCCTTCCTCTCCCACTACACCCTGGGAGGGACGTTGACCTGTCCTGCCCACACTCACACCATCCATCCCTGCCTCTAACCTGTCTCAGAACGACCTGAGGCAGGGAGGGATGAGGGCCCAGAACGACCTGGGGCAGTGAGAGATGGAGGCCTATAACGACCTGGGGCAGGGAGGGATGAGGGCCCAGAGCGACCTGGAGCAGGGACGGATGAGGGCCCAGAACGACCTGGGGCAGGGAGGGATGAAGGTCCAGAACGACCTGGGGCAGGGAGGGATGAGGGCCCAGAACGACCTGGGGCAGTGAGAGATGGAGGCCTATAACGACCTGGGGCAGGGAGGGATGAGGGCCCAGAGCGACCTGGAGCAGGGACGGATGAGGGCCCAGAACGACCTGGGGCAGGGAGGGATGAAGGTCCAGAACGACCTGGGGCAGGGAGGGATGAGGGCCCAGAGCCACCTGGGGCAGGGAGGCATGAGGGCCCAGAACGACCTGGGGCAGGAAGGAATGAGGGGCCCAGAGCGACCTGGAGCAGGGAGGGATGAGGGGCTCAGAACGACCTGGAGCAGGGAGGGATGAGGGGCTCAGAACGACCTGGGGCAGGAAGGAATGAGGGGCCCAGAGCGACCTGGAGCAGGGAGGTATGAGGGGCTCAGAACGACCTGGAGCAGGGAGGGATGATGGGGCTCAGAACGACCTGGAGCAGGGAGGGATGAGGGGCTCAGAGCGACCTGGGGCAGGAAGGAAGGAGGGGCCCAGAGCGACCTTTAGCAGGGAGGGATGAGGGGCTCAGAACGACCAGGGGCAGGAAGGAATGAGGGGCCCAGAGCGACCTGGAGCAGGGAGGGATGAGGGGCTCAGAACGACCTGGGGCAGGAAGGAATGAGGGGCCCAGAGCGACATGGAGCAGGGAGGGATGAGGGGCTCAGAACGACCTGGGGCAGGAAGGAATGAGGGGCCCAGAGCGACCTGGAGCAGGGAGGGATGAGGGGCTCAGAACGACCTGGAGCAGGGAGGGATGAGGGGCTCAGAACGACCTGGAGCAGGGAGGGATGAGGGGCTCAGAACGACCTGGAGCAGGGAGGATGAGGGCTCAGAACGACCCGGGGCAGGGAGGGATGAGGGGCTCAGAACGACCTGGAGCAGGGAGGGATGAGGGGCTCAGAACGACCTGGAGCAGGGAGGGATGAGGGGCTCAGAACGACCTGGAGCAGGGAGGGATGAGGGGCTCAGAACGACCTGGAGCAGGGAGGGATGAGGGGCTCAGAACGACCTGGAGCAGGGAGGGATGAGGGGCTCAGAACGACCTGGAGCAGGGATTGGTGAGGGGTGGCAAGCTGGTGTGCAGCTTCGTAATACACCATGTTTCTCCCAGAATTAAGCTTGAGGAAGCTTACTGCTGAGCGAAACGCTCTCACAACCACCACCACCAACAACAACAACCATCACCACCACAATCACCACCACAATCACCCCCACAATCATTATCACATATCACTAACAAAACAATCTACTGCAGCAGTAACACCTGGATGTCCGCTCCAGTTGTTCACAGAGGGGAGGGGAGGTGGAGGGGGAGGGGGGTTGATGTGAGGGCGGGGAGGGAGGGTTATGAGTGTACCTCAGTGTAGGAAGGATGGAGTGTACAGGTGGAGGGGAGGTTCCCAGGGGTTGAGGTGGGTTATTTGTGAGGCGGAATAGTGTGTCTTTGGCATACTGGGATGTGTGAGAGTATATCTGGAGGTGTGAGAGTATATCTGGAGGTGTGAGAGTATATCTGGAGGTGAGAGAGTATATCTGGAGGTGTGAGAGTATATCTGGAGGTGTGAAAGTATATCTAGAGGTGTGAGTATATCTGGAGGTGTGAGAGTATATCTGGAGGTGTGAAAGTATATCTGGAGGTGTGAGTATATCTGGAGGTGTGAAAGTATATCTGGAGGTGTGAAAGTATATCTGGAGGTGTGAGAGTATCTATGGGATGTGTGAGAGTATCTCTGGAGGTGCGAGAGTATCTCTGGGATGAGAGTATCTATGGAATGAGAGTATATATGGGATATGTGTGTGAGAATCTTTGGCGGTGATTGTATCTCTGTAAGCTTTCCAAAGTTCTTAAATCCAATATATTGCGCCTTAGTTAACATTTTAAAAGTCTTTAGCACTAGTTAATGCTTGTCATTTTCAGAATTAATTCTGATTGTTACGTAAAGTGGCTTGACCAGAGGCGTTAAGATAAAATAAGATTTGTTCAGGTTTTTAACCAGGAGGGAGGTAAGCCACCCAGAATAACCCAGGGAAGTCTGTGTCATCGAGGACTGTCTTATTTTCATTGTGGTTCTTCAGTCTTGTCCCCCAGGATGCCACCCACACCAGATGAACTGGGAGAGCAGATGTAAGGAAACATGTCTAATATTTCCACCCGTGTCAGGGATCGAACCATGAACACTCAGTGTGTGAGGCTAGAGTGTTGCCAACATGATCGCCTAGCTAGTTTAACTAGTTGTTGACTTAAATTTTAAACTTATTTTAGTCTTTTGGTAATTATTATTTCAATATGATCATTACCTAGAAAATTCTTCAGCGTATAAACAAAGTAAACAATGATGGTCTATTAGGGTAGTAGTAGGAACAAGAGGGTACGACTGGAGACTATCAGGGTAGTAGTAGGAACAAGAGGGTACGACTGGAGACCATTAGGGTAGTAGTAGGAACAAGAGGGTACGACTGGAGACTATCAGGGTAGTAGTAGGAACAAGAGGGTACGACTGGAGACCATTAGGGTAGTAGAAACAAGAGGGTACGACTGGAGACCATTAGGGTAGTAGTAGGAACAAGAGGGTACGACTGGAGACCATTAGGGTAGTAGTAGGAACAAGAGGGTACGACTGGAGACTATCAGGGTAGTAGTAGGAACAAGAGGGTACGACTGGAGACTATCAGGGTAGTAGTAGGAACAAGAGGGTACGACTGGAGACCATTAGGGTAGTAGTAGGAACAAGAGGGATGACTGGAGACTATTAGGGTAGTAGTAGGAACAAGAGGGCATGACTGGAGACCATTAGGGTAGTAGAAACAAGAGGGACGACTGGAGACCATTAGGGTAGTAGTAGGAACAAGAGGGCATGACTGGAGACTATCAGGTAGTAGTAGGAACAAGAGGGATGACTGGAGACTATCAGGGTAGTAGTAGGAACAAGAGGGACGACTGGAGACCATTAGGGTAGTAGTAGGAACAAGAGGGAGACTGGAGACTATCAGGGTAGTAGTAGGAACAAGAGGGATGACTGGAGACCATTAGGGTAGTAGTAGGAACAAGAGGGTACGACTGGAGACTATCAGGGTAGTAGTAGGAACAAGAGGGTACGACTGGAGACCATTAGGGTAGTAGAAACAAGAGGTACGACTGGAGACCATTAGGGTAGTAGTAGGAACAAGAGGGATGACTGGAGACCATTAGGGTAGTAGTAGGAACAAGAGGGTACTGACTGGAGACCATTAGGGTAGTAGTAGGAACAAGAGGGCATGACTGGAGACTATCAGGGTAGTAGTAGGAACAAGAGGGCATGACTGGAGACAATTAGGGTAGTAGTAGGAACAAGAGGGCATGACTGGAGACTATCAGGGTAGTAGTAGGAACAAGAGGGCATGACTGGAGACAATCAGGGTAGTAGTAGGAACAAGAAGGCATGACTGGAGACCATTAGGGTAGTAGAAACAAGAGGGTACGACTGGAGACCATTAGGGTAGTAGTAGGAACAAGAGGGTACGACTGGAGACCATTAGGGTAGTAGTAGGAACAAGAGGGTACGACTGGAGACCATTAGGGTAGTAGTAGGAACAAGAGGGTACGACTGGAGACCATTAGGGTAGTAGGAGGAACAAGAGGGTACGACTGGAGACCATTAGGGTAGTAGTAGGAACAAGAGGGCATGACAGGAGACTGTTAGGGTAGTAGTAGGAACAAGAGGGCATGACAGGAGACTATTAGGGTAGTAGTAGGAACAAGAGGGCATGACTGGAGACTATCAGGGTAGTAGTAGGAACAAGAGGCATGACTGGAGACCATTAGGGTAGTAGTAGGAACAAGAGGGTCGACTGGAGACTATCAGGGTAGTAGTAGGAACAAGAGGGTAGACTGGAGACCATTAGGGTAGTAGAAACAAGAGGGTAGACTGGAGACCATTAGGGTAGTAGTAGGAACAAGAGGGTACGACTGGAGACTATCAGGGTAGTAGTAGGAACAAGAGGGTACGACTGGAGACTATCAGGGTAGTAGTAGGAACAAGAGGGTACGACTGGAGACCATTAGGGTAGTAGTAGGAACAAGAGGGTACGACTGGAGACTATCAGGGTAGTAGTAGGAACAAGAGGGTACGACTGGAGACCATTAGGGTAGTAGTAGGAACAAAAGGGTACGACTGGAGACTATCAGGGTAGTAGTAGGAACAAGAGGGTACGACTGGAGACCATTAGGGTAGTAGAAACAAGAGGGTACGACTGGAGACCATTAGGGTAGTAGTAGGAACAAGAGGGTACGACTGGAGACCATTAGGGTAGTAGTAGGAACAAGAGGGTACGACTGGAGACCATTAGGGTAGTAGTAGGAACAAGAGGGCATGACTGGAGACTATCAGGGTAGTAGTAGGAACAAGAGGGCATGACTGGAGACAATTAGGGTAGTAGTAGGAACAAGAGGGCATGACTGGAGACTATCAGGGTAGTAGTAGGAACAAGAGGGCATGACTGGAGACAATCAGGGTAGTAGTAGGAACAAGAAGGCATGACTGGAGACCATTAGGGTAGTAGAAACAAGAGGGATGACTGGAGACCATTAGGTAGTAGTAGGAACAAGAGGGTACGACTGGAGACCATTAGGGTAGTAGTAGGAACAAGAGGGTACGACTGGAGACCATTAGGGTAGTAGTAGGAACAAGAGGGTACGACTGGAGACCATTAGGGTAGTAGTAGGAACAAGAGGGTACGACTGGAGACCATTAGGGTAGTAGTAGGAACAAGAGGGCATGACAGGAGACTGTTAGGGTAGTAGTAGGAACAAGAGGGCATGACAGGAGACTATTAGGGTAGTAGTAGGAACAAGAGGGCATGACTGGAGACTATCAGGGTAGTAGTAGGAACAAGAGGGCATGACTGGAGACTATCAGGGTAGTAGTAGGAACAAGAGGGCATGACTGGAGACTATCAGGGTAGTAGTAGGAACAAGAGGGCATGACTGGAGACTATTAAGGTAGTAGTAGGAACAAGAGGGCATGACTGGAGACTATCAGAGTAGTAGTAGGAACAAGAGGGCATGACTGGAGACAATTAGGGTAGTAGTAGGAACAAGAGGGCATGACTGGAGACTATCAGGGTAGTAGTAGACAAGGAGGACTAAGAGTGACAGGCATGACTGGAGACTATAGGGTAGTAGTAGGAACAAGAGGGCATGACTGGAGACAATCAGGGTAGTAGTAGGAACAGAACGATGGAGACTAGGGTAGTAGTAGGAACAAGAGGCAATGGAGACAATTGTAGTAGTAGGAACAGGGTGACTGAGCTATAGGTAGGAGACAAGAGGCATGACTGGAGACTTTGTTATTAGGGTAGTAGTAGGAACAAGAGGGCATGACTGGAGACAATTAGGGTAGTAGTAGGAACAAGAGGGCATGACTGGAGACTATCAGGGTAGTAGTAGGAACAAGCAGACTGGCATTAGGTACAGTAGGAACAAAGGGAGACTGGAGACTTCAGGGTAGTAGTAGGAACAAGAGGTAGACTGGAGACATTAGGGTAGTAGGAACAAGGGTGACTGACTATCAGGGTAGTAGTAGGAACAAGAGGGCATGACTGACAGAGAGACTCATCAGGGTAGTAGTAGAAAAGGGAACAGAGTAGTGGCATGACTGGAGACAATTAGGGTAGTAGTAGGAACAAGAGGGCATGACTGGAGACTATCAGGGTAGTAGTAGGAACAAGATGGCATGACTGGAGACTATTAGGGTAGTAGTAGGAACAAGAGGGCATGACTGGAGACTATCAGGGTAGTAGTAGGAACAAGAGGGTACGACTGGAGACTATTAGGGTAGTAGTAGGAACAAGAGGGCATGACTGGAGACTATCAGGGTAGTGGAAAAAGCTAGGAACAAAGTAGTGGCATGACTGGAGACAATTAGGGTAGTAGTAGGAACAAGAGGGCATGACTGGAGACTATCAGGGTAGTAGTAGGAACAAGAGGGCATGACTGGAGACAATTAGGGTAGTAGTAGGAACAAGAGGGCATGACTGGAGACTATCAGGGTAGTAGTAGGAACAAGAGGGCATGACTGGAGACAATCAGGGTAGTAGTAGGAACAAGAAGGCATGACTGGAGACTATTAGGGTAGTAGTAGGAACAAGAGGGCATGACTGGAGACAATTAGGGTAGTAGTAGGAACAAGAGGGCATGACTGGAGACTATCAGGGTAGTAGTAGGAACAAGAGGGCATGACTGGAGACTACATACCCTAGTGAGCCACAAGAATGTCAGGAGACATTTCTGTAGTTTAAAAAGAGGTCGGAAAGTGGAGCCAAGTAAATGACATAATTGAAGTGTGTTTTATGCATGAGGTCAAAACTATATATGATAATACTATTCTGATCTCGGCCGTGAGTTAAAAGGCAGGACCAAGAGCTGCAGCTCATCACCCTCAGACTCAAATAAATAATTAAATACACACGCTGAAATGACTCGTAGTTAAAGCAGCGTTAGTTATGAAGGCTGATAAAAACATTTAAGCCTTGGGGAGAAAGTAGGTAAAAAAGGACACCATAGCCACATGTTAGGTCATGCAGAACAACAATGGGGGGGTTGAATGATAGCTCTAGGCCTTTCGTGTTGCAAACAATACGTCTTCAGAAGCTTGCAATGTTGCCGAAAAGTGTAGGAAGTCCAGGTAGAGTTGTTCAGGGTAACGACTCTAGCTAGAATAAGGAAGATGGTGCCAGGCAGACCAGTGCCAAGTGGCTCTGGTCTGCTGTATTTCAAGATTGATGGACTGGTTACCCCATCTTCTGTTTAATACGTTTCTTCTTAAATTTATAAATATTTAAGGAAGGTAATTAATTGGCAAAAAGTAAATCCGAAGCTTCCATAAATATTGTTTGGTTCCTCTTCTGTTGTCGCCTTGATGAATTTATGCTAAATTAATTTGCATATTAAAAATTTGGGAAAGTATTTATTTAGTTCTTGAGTTGTGGAATGTATGAACATGCTGACTCATGAACTCACTGAGCATGGGCCACTGTGCTTACGTGGAGTCTACCTGGAGTCTACCTGGAGGGCATTCCGGGGATCAACGTCCCCGCTGCCCGGTCCATGACCAGGCCTCCTGGTGGATCAAGGCCTGATCAACGAGGCTGTTACTGCTGGCCGCACGTAGTCCAACGTACGAACTACAGCCTACTCCAGTGCTCCTCAACTTTTGTGTTCTATTGGCGATAGGCCTATTAGTTTGCATATATAATACTTCCAACTCGTTTGGTATCACCAGAGGGTCTTCAGTTACACCAGAAATATTCGTGTTATTTCTGTGTTCATATCAAGCTATTGCTGGATATCACGTGTTTATTATATCGTTTTTCAGATTGATTTGAAAGATAAAATCCTTCACAGATTTGACTGAACATTTCTGCCACAAAGTTAGAGGAAATTTTGAAAAATGTGCTTGGTTTGTGGGCGGAAATTTTCCCTTTTACCTAGAACACGTGTCTTGTTTTAGTGTAAGACGACCTAGTGTAGCTGGGTGGCTGGTATAACCCAAGCAGCGAAGGAATGTTATAGCTCTCCAGAGCGCTAGTGCTGCAGGCGATTTTAAGTACAATCCTGTACTTATTACTCCGAGATTCTTTGTGATTTGAGACGTAAAAACAAGACCACTTTACCTGTTATTTGGTGGTTAAACAAGACAGCATGAGTGTGTGAGGTCTTGTTTGTTGAGTGCTTCAAGCATTATTTTATTTCTTCAGTAAAGAGATACCAGTACCGAGAGAACCTTTCGGTCAAGTATGATGAAAATGGTTTTGAAAAACGACAAGTTGAAGACTGCAACACTTGTGCAACATTTGGGAATCGTTATTGAGGATTCCCAAATGTTGCACTTTCATTTAAGGTCCTCGCCACTCTTGATAATTCTTGTAGCCATCTGGCTCTCTGGACCCAGTTGTCAAGATTATGTTTTTAACACCAAACACATCATCAGTGATACAACCACTGGACTGGGGAGTAGTTAAGACATTTAAGTGACGCTACACTGGTTCAGAACCTCCTCGTAGTCATGGATGATAACACACACTGGAGTATACCTGGAGGTTGGTACTGATTTCCAAGTTTACTTTACTGGTTCTCACTCACTAAGTGTGAGCAATTGGATCATTTGAAGGACTTCGAGTCTCTCAGGTGTTATAGCACTGACCACGTCCCAGGATGCGACCCACAACAGTCAACTAACACCCAGGTACCCACAGGTACCCACTTACTGCTAGTAGCAGTGAACATCTGCCAGGAAGCGACCCACACCAGTCGACTAACACCCAGGTACCCACTTACTGCTAGATGAACAGAGGCAACGGGTGTAAGAACACTTGCCCATACGTCTCGCCAGAGTTCCGACATAAATTTAACATTGCGGATGCAATACCTAATATAAAACTTGCATGGAATCAAATGTCACAGTCAATAAAAGATGCAACATGGTGAAAATTATGGTCTAGTGTGGTGAATAAGTTGACAGGTTTTTCCTTGAGTAGAGAGTTAGGTCCAGGAAATAGTTGATCTGGCAAGAGTGTCATGTGAGGCCTTTGAAGATGTACATTGTTGGTAAGTAAGACACATGTACAACAGCTAGGTATCTTTATTCCGAAACGTTTCACTTATTTATTTCTACAAGTACATGTACAAGGTATACAGACCATAGCTGACATCAATGACATACTACTATATAGAAAGCCCCTTGTTATGCTGAGCATTTCGGGCTAATTAGGTCAGTTTTGTCCCAGGATGCGACCCACACCAGTCAACTAACACCCAGGTACCCATTTTTAACTGATGGGTGAACAGGGACAGGGACAGCAGGTGTCTTATGGAAACACGTCCCTAATGTTTTCCAGCCGTACCGGAGGAGATTCGATCTCCGGACCTCAGAGTGTGAGCTGAGTGCGCTAACGATCGAGCTACGGGACACCTTACACAGTAGGCTTCTTCAGTCGAGTACAGAAAAGTCTGCAGAGGCAGAAGAGATGTATTGACGATGTAATCAGTCCATCGCCCTTCAAGGATGATGGACTGATTACATCAATTACGTGATTACATCAATGTCTCCGGAAGATTTATCAGTCTTGACAAAGCTCCTGGAGAGCGAAACGTTGCCGCAGTAAAATGTCACATTAGTTGCATCTGTGTTCTTTACCTAACAGAAGCAATGCTGTTTAACAGGTTCTGTATCACGCAGCGGTGCCACAGCGTCAGCTGTGTAAAATAATGCAAGGTGAAACATAGAAAGGTGGTGGTGATAGCAGCTAATACAACCTGATAGCTGCTGGTAGGTGGTGGTGATACAAGTTAATACAACCTGATAGCTGCTGGTAGATGGTGGTGATACAAGTTAATACAGCCTGATAGGTGCTGGTAGATGGTGGTGATACAAGTTAATACAGCCTGATAGATGCTATTAGATGGTGGTGATACAAGTTAATACAACCTGATAGCTGCTGGTAGATGGTGGTGATACAAGTTAATACAGCCTGATAGCTGCTGGTAGATGGTGGTGATACAAGTTAATACAGCCTGATAGCTGCTGGTAGATGGTGGTGATATAAGTTAATACAACCTGATATGTGCTGGTAGATGGTGGTGATACAAGTTAATACAGCCTGATAGCTGCTGGTAGATGGTGGTGATATAAGTTAATACAACCTGATATGTGCTGGTAGATGGTGGTGATACAAGTTAATACAACCTGATAGCTGCTGGTAGATGGTGGTGATACAAGTTAATACAGCCTGATAGGTGCTGGTAGATGGTGGTGAAACAAGTTAGGTGTTTGTGCAGTCATTGTACACATTTCAAGATCATCAAGTATAATACCAACAAGAATTTAAGGTCAGGAAAATTGTATTACATAAGCATTTTATGTACATATAGATTTACATTGTTGGAGTTGTTGCCTGGGTTAAATTTACTGTGTAATTCTGACTACATAAAGGTAGTCCTGGGAGGACAATATTCCTCCCACCACATCTTTACATCAACAAGTAATGACAGGTATAATCTAAGGTATGAAAAACTTTGTTTTGAACGAATTAAAGTGAGAGAAGATATGTTTTCCCCTTTTTTCCCCCTATAAGTTGAAGACACTTGCTCAACGTTTGGGAATGTTTACTGAGGAAACGTTTCGGCAGCCAGTGGCTTCTTCAGTCCACTACTGGCTGGCGAAACGTTTTCTCAATAAAGATTTCAAAATGTTGCACAAGTGTCTCATTCATCAACTTGTGTCAGTTTTCAGAATCATATATTTCCCATAAGTTGTTCACATTACACATTGTGATCATACAGGGTCTGTATCACGAATGTAACCCGTGCCACATGTAAGAGTCCACTGTATGTATACCACTTCCTATACATACATATACATCACACACACACTAATACACTCAAGCATAGGTAAGATAAAGTACACGTAGCACTAGTCAAGAACCGGCAGCAAGAGATATGAATCAATAATTTAACAAAACTAGGTGAGGACACAGCACAGGAAGCTAGCAAGGGCTTTGTTTATTACGTGTGTGTGTGTGTGTATGTGTGTGTGTGTGTGTGATATCACCCGTATGCCCTGTCAGTGTCATGCTAATTCTGCCACCACTTTCACTCTCGTGTGCGCCAGTGTATGTGTGTGGAGGGATGAGGGGGGAGGGGTAGGAAGGAAGCCGTCACTGCCTTAAACTGTGCCACGAGGCTCGTGCTTTCTAGAAAACTGAAGAGAAAGCTTTTTGACGCATCCTGTCCGTAACAGTTTCTAGGGACTGTTGTGTAACTGTGACGTGTACTCACCTAGTAGTACTTACCCAGAGGTACTCACGTAGTGGTACTTACCCAGTGGTACTCACCTAGTGGTACTTACCCAGTGGTGCTAACCTAGTGGTACTTACCCAGTGGTACTCACCTAGTGGTACTTACCCAGTGGTACTCACCTAGTGGTACTTACCTAGTGGCACTTACCCAGTGGTACTCACCTAGTGGTACTTACCCAGTGGTACTTATCTAGTGGTACTTACCTAGTGGTACTTACCCAGTGGTGCTAACCTAGTGGTACTTACCCAGTGGTACTCACCTAGTGGTACTTACCCAGTGGTACTCACCTAGTGGTACTTACCTAGTGGCACTTACCCAGTGGTACTCACCTAGTGGTACTTACCCAGTGGTACTTACCTAGTGGTACTTACCTAGTACTTGCCTAGTGGTACTCACCCAGTGGTATCCAGTGGTACTTATCTAGTGGTACTTAACAGTGGTACTTACCTAGTGGTACTTACCCAGTGGTATCCAGTGGTACTTATCTAGTGGTACTTAACAGTGGTATCCAGTGGTACTTATCTAGTGGTACTTAACAGTGGTACTTACCTAGTGGTACTTACCCAGTGGTACTTACCCAGTGGTGCTCACCTAGTTGTACTCACCCAGATGAACTCATCAAGTTTCTTCAGCAGAGGTCGAATTTCAGCTCCTGGCCCTGCTTTCTCAACCACATGTGCCGGTGTTATCAGTTTCTTGCCTAACGAGGTTAGTCGTACCTACTCTTGACACTGTGCATTCAGTTTATCTCTACCAGTTCTCCATCTACCTCATTCCACTTATTCACCATCCCGAGATTGAAAAAATAACCATCGTCCTTATGTCTTCCATTTCCAAAGTTCTGTCTTCATTCTACTCTGTCAAGATTAAGTTGACTTTTCTTTGTCAAGTTTAATTTTATGTGGTAATCTTGTCTGCCCTTGTTCTTCTTCCTTGTGAATTGTCGGGTTCACTTTCTTTAGTCTTTCTTAAGTGACTTAGTCTTCTTAGTTTTGGGACTAGTCTAGTTGCAGACCTTTAGATCTTTTCGGGTTTTCGTAGATGCTTGGCAAGGGGAGGTTGCATGGTGGTGCTGCATACTCAATGATAAGCCCGACATGTGCCGTCTAGGGAGTCCTGAAAGATTCTTGATGTTTCTGAAGGCAGCTCTGATATTCTCTATTATCGCATGTGCTGTAGATGTTGTGATATGTTGGGTGTGATGTTGACACCAAGATCTTTCTCCTTGAGAGATAGTTGTAGTTTCTCGCTTCTCAATCTGGATTACGTCTGTCATCTCTCGCCCTGGACTCTATGCTCTTCCTCTTTTATTCTGTTCTGTGTGTGTCAGGAAGATGGGTTTCTCTTCTCTTCTGATGACCTGAGTCAAGATAGGGAGGGGAGCTCCCAAGTGAGAGACCTCAGCAGCCAGGAGGATGAAGTCGTCCTGCGTCTTCGAGACAAATCTCACGAGGAAGGAGAAGTAGTGTGTGTGTGTGTGTTTGCAAAACAAACACAGCTGGCAGTGTTTGTTTTGCATTCAAGAATATAATGTTTCCTGAGAGACGTTTGGATGAGTGCCTTTATCAGTGTAGTCTATAAACTGGAGTAATTGATTGATGGACCAACATCACTGATACAGGTGGCTCAGGTAAACATGGGTCGCACGTGTCATCACTGACACATGTCGATAACACATGTCCATCCACATCCTGCCAGGACTGCACTTGTCACTAACACATGTCCATCCACATCCTGCCGGGACTGCACTTGTCAGTCTCAGCCATCCTGACATACAGCTCCCGGGCTACCACTGTCTTTCAGGTGTTGCTGAGCTATCCACTCCACTACTCTGCCTTTTACCTCTTCCTGCTCATCTACCTTGTGGATCACTGGTGAAGCACTGTGTCACTCTTGCCTGCTCATCTACCTTATGGATCACTGGTGAAGCACTGTGTCACTTGCTCATCTACCTTGTGTATAACTGGTGAAGCACTGTGTCACTTGCTCATCTACCTTGTGGATAACTGGTGAAGCACTGTGTCACTTGCTCATATACCTTGTGTGTCACTGGTGAAGCACTGTGTCACTTGCTCATCTACCTTGTGTATAACTGGTGAAGCACTGTGTCACTTGCTCATATACCTTGTGTGTCACTGGTGAAGCACTGTGTCACTTGCTCATCTACCTTGTGTATAACTGGTGAAGCACTGTGTCACTTGCTCATCTACCTTGTGGATAACTGGTGAAGCACTGTGTCACTTGCTCAAATACCTTGTGGTAACTGGTGAAGCACTGTGTCGCTTGCTCAAATACCTTGTGTGTCACTGGTGAAGCACTGTGTCACTTGCTCAAATACCTTGTGTGTCACTGGTGAAGCACTGTGTCGCTTGCTCAAATACCTTGTGGATAACTGGTGAAGCACTGTGTCGCTTGCTCAAATACCTTGTGGTAACTGGTGAAGCACTGTGTCACTTGCTCAAATACCTTGTGGTACTGGTGAAGCACTGTGTCGCTTGCTCAAATACCTTGTGTGTCACTGGTGAAGCACTGTGTCACTTGCTCAAATACCTTGTGTGTCACTGGTGAAGCACTGTGTCGCTTGCTCAAATACCTTGTGTGTCACTGGTGAAGCACTGTGTCACTTGCTCAAATACCTTGTGTGTCACTGGTGAAGCACTGTGTCACTTGCTCAAATACCTTGTGTGTCACTGGTGAAGCACTGTGTCGCTTGCTCAAATACCTTGTGTGTCACTGGTGAAGCACTGTGTCACTTGCTCAAATACCTTGTGGTCACTGGTGAAGCACTGTGTCACTTGCTCATTACCTGTGTGTCACTGGTGAAGCACTGTGTCACTTGCTCAATACCTTGTGTGTCACTGGTGAAGCACTGTGTCACTTGCTCAAATACCTTTGTGTACTGGTGAAGCACTGTGTCACTTCTCAAATACCTTGTGTGTCACTGGTGAAGCACTGTGTCACTTGCTCAATACCTGTGTGTCACTGGTGAAGCACTGTGTCACTTGCTCATTACCTTGTGTGTCACTGGTGAAGCACTGTGTCACTTGCTCAAATACCTTGTGTGTCACTGGTGAAGCACTGTGTCCTTGCTCAATACCTTGTGTCACTGGTGAACACTGTGTCACTTGCTCAAATACCTTGTGTGTCACTGGTGAAGCACTGTGCCTTGCTCATCTACCTTGTGTGTCACTGGTGAAGCATGTGCCTTGCTCATATATTGTGTGTCACTGGTGAAGCACTGTGTCCTTGCTCAAATACCTTGTGTCACTGGTGAAGCACTGTGTCCTTGCTCATCTACCTTGTGTGTCACTGGTGAAGCACTGTGTCCTTGCTCATATACCTTGTGTCACTGGTGAAGCACTGTGCCACTTCTCATTACCTTGTGTGTCACTGGTGAAGCACTGTGCACTTGCTCATTACCTTGTGGTCACTGGTGAAGCACTGTGCCTTGCTCATATACCTTGTGTGTCACTGGTGAAGCACTGTGCACTTGCTCATATACCTTGTGTGTCACTGGTGAAGCACTGTGCCTTGCTCATCTACCTTGTGTGTCACTGGTGAAGCACTGTGCCACTTGCTCATACCTTGTGTGTCACTGGTGAAGCACTGTGCACTTGCTCATCTACCTTGTGTGTCACTGGTGAAGCACTGTGCCCTTGCTCATTACCTGTGTGTCACTGGTGAAGCACTGTGCCACTTGCTCATTAATTGTGGTCACTGGTGAAGCACTGTGTCCTTGCTCATCTACCTTGTGGATCACTGGTGAAGCACTGTGTCCTTGCTCATCTACCTTGTGGTCACTGGTGAAGCACTGTGTCACTTGCTCATACCTTTGTGTCACTGGTGAAGCACTGTGCCACTTGCTCATTACCTTGTGTCACTGGTGAAGCACTGTGCCACTTGCTCACTACCTTGTGATCACTGGTGAAGCACTGTGTCACTTGCTCATTACCTTGGTCCTGGTGAAGCACTGTGCCCTTGCTCATTACCTTGTGGTCACTGGGAAGCACTGTGCCACTTGCTCATATACCTTGTGGTCACTGGTGAAGCACTGTGTCACTTGCTCAAATACCTTGTGTGTCACTGGTGAAGCACCGTGTCACTTGCTCATCTACCTTGTGTGTCACTGGTGAAGCACTGTGTCGCTTGCTCATATACCTTGTGTGTCACTGGTGAAGCACTGTGTCACTTGCTCATATACCTTGTGTGTCACTGGTGAAGCACTGTGCCACATGCTCATATACCTTGTGTGTCACTGGTGAAGCACTGTGTCACTTTCTCAAATACCTTGTGTGTCACTGGTGAAGCACTGTGTCACTTGCTCCTCTACCTTGTGTGTCACTGGTGAAGCACTGTGTCGCTTGCTCATATACCTTGTGTGTCACTGGTGAAGCACTGTGTCGCTTGCTCATCTACCTTGTGGATCACTTGTGAAGCACTGTGTCACTTGCTCATCTACCTTGTGGATCACTGGTGAAGCACTGTGTCACTTGCTCATCTACCTTGTGGATCACTGGTGAAGCACTGTGTCGCTTGCTCATCTACCTTGTGTGTCACTGGTGAAGCACTGTGTCACTTGCTCATATACCTTGTGTCACTGGTGAAGCACTGTGTCACTTGCTCATATACTTTGTGTGTCACTGGTGAAGCACTGTGTCACTTACTCATCTACCTTGTGGATCACTGGTGAAGCACTGTATCACTTGCTCATATACCTTGTGTGTCACTGGTGAAGCACTGTGTCACTTGCTCATATACCTTGTGTGTCACTGGTGAAGCACTGTGCCACTTGCTCATCTACCTTGTGTGTCACTGGTGAAGCACTGTGTCGCTTGCTCATATACCTTGTGTGTCACTGGTGAAGCACTGTGCCACTTGCTCATATGCCTTGTGTGTCACTGGTGAAGCACTGTGCCACTTGCTCATATACCTTGTGTGTCACTGGTGAAGCACTGTGCCACTTGCTCATATACCTTGTGTGTCACTGGTGAAGCACTGTGCCACTTGCTCATATACCTTGTGTGTCACTGGTGAAGCACTGTGCCACTTGCTCATATACCTTGTGGATCACTGATGAAGCACTGTGTCACTTGCTCATCTACCTTGTGGATCACTGATGAAGCACTGTGCCACTTGCTCATATACCTTGTGGATCACTGATGAAGCACTGTGTCACTTGCTCATCTACCTTGTGGATCACTGGTGAATCACTGTGTCGCTTGCTCATCTACCTTGTGTGTCACTGGTGAAGCACTGTGTCACTTGCTCATCTACCTTGTGGATCACTGGTGAAGCACTGTGTCACTTGCTCATCTACCTTGTGGATCACTGGTGAAGCACTGTTTCACTTGCTCATCTACCTTGTGGATCACTGGTGAAGCACTGTGTCACTTGCTCATCTACCTTGTGGATCACTGTTGAGTCACTACGTCAAATACTGTATTGCTGTCCAGCGAGACGTAATCTGGATGTACAGACGTAATACTGACAAGTATGAAAATAAAGCTAATACGTATATATAAGAATCTTTTGTTTGTGTTCCCCTTCAGGGTAGAGCTTTACTAACTCATGACTGTATAAAAGCTCTATCCTGCGCGAAACTTCCCAGTAGAAGTTTGGTGTGTATATTTCGTGTGTATACTCATACAAGATGCAGTATACCCATCTCTGTTTCTTATTACTTCAACAGTGTGACTGTCATCCAACAGGATCTTCCGTCTGTGAATTCATGTTAATTTGTACTAATGAAGTACCTGTGCTTCACTTGCTCTGGTACTCTGTTTTACACTGGGTTAACTAAGTTTATTTATGTACAGGTACACATAAGTACAGTTATCATACGTAGTTTAACATGTATGTAAATTACCTAGAATAACCTCAGAAAAGACAAAGTTATTTGTTTCCATTGGGGTCCTTGTCCACTTCTTTGTTGGGTCCTGTCATACTTACAAAGGTGTGTATGGCGTCTGCATCCATCACGTCTTCATCCAGGTCAGTATGGAGTCTGCATCCATCACGTCTTCATCCAAGTCAGTATGGAGTCTGCATCCATCACGTCTTCATCCAGGTCAGTGTTCTGACCACCTTAAAGCTTAAGAAATACTGATATCCCTAAGGCTGTGTTCCCGTCTTACAGTTTCTAACTTCTAAAACATTATTTCCACACCACACATAACCCACACATAGGAGAAATAACCTTATGACGACTATTTGCAAGTCACACTAACACACGAAGGTGAGGGGGCCAGTGTGTTAGTGTCACTTGTAAATGGTCCAAGTCGGACCGAAACGTCGTCATAAGCTCCTTTCTCCTGTGTGTGGGTTATTTATGTATTGTTCCAGTCACGGCATTGTGTCTTTTTGTTATTTATTTCCATACTATCATGACCTAAGTATCTTGTACGTCATGACCATGTGTCTCCTAATCTTTTATCCTCAGTTGTAAGCAAGTTGTTCGTTTTATTCTTTATACATTATTCCCTTTAGCTTGAACCCGCGGGGCTTGAACCCGCGGTTCTTGGCAAGTTCATAAATGAGATACTTATGTAACATTTGGGTATCATTATTCTGGAAATGTTTCGCCAGCCAGTGGCTTCTTCAGTCCAATCTTGATAAACGTGTAGTATATTCGCGCAGAGATCGGTCTTGTATACTGATAACAAGTGAGGTGGAGCAGTGGTAGGCGGAGTCACCAGTGGAAAACCCCACTAGTGAAAGTAGGTCGTGACTATAGGTTAAGCAGCTTTGAAGAATTCCCTGCATTAAGATCCCATGATGTTGCTGTGTCTGACCGAGTTTGAATAAATGGCTTAAAAAACTCGTCAACTTTCTAAGCCATTCAGGTTCTGGACATGTTTCACCAGGTGTGGGTTCAACTTGGGTGATGCATACTCCAGGATGGGCTTGACACAAATCGTATGTAGGGTCGTGAATGACTGTTGAGACTACCGAACCCTAATCCGGGATTCACCAAACGAGTTTTCCCTGCAGAGATTATTTGGCTGACATGAGCCTCAAACAACATGTTCACCCTTGGGTCTCTCTTCTGGAGTGAGGTTTGCAGCCTGTTTCCCCAAGTCTGTGTTCAGATCAGCCACTAATCAGTCTGAAGATCGACAATCCAAATGATTTTTTTCATGAATGAGCCTCAAAACTCCATCATTGTATACCAGATTTACGGCATTACGCTAGCTCCGATAGACTTTGCTTTTAGAAAGCCATTGACAACATGCCCATGCACTCAGCCCCATGCCCAGACTCGTGGAACTCTGTGTTCATTAAGAACTGCAAGAAACCCCTCTCACGGGCCCTAAGTAACTATGGAGAAGGAGCTTAGACACAGGCGAGATTCCAGTCACTAAAAACAACGGATATAACCCCACTCCATAGAGGTGGCAGCAAAGCAGTAGCTAAGAACTATACTCCAGTAGCTCTAACGTCCCATATCATAAAAATCTTTGAAAAAGTTCTAAGAAGCACGATTGCAAATCACTTGCATTCCCAAAAACTACACAATCCAGGGCAATATGGGTTCAGAACAGGTCGTTCCTGCCTCTCGCAACTACTGGATCGCTCTGATATACCTTTGAAGAGTTTCGAGAGTTTCACTAATCTCGGAGCCAGGCCATGGGCCAGGCTCGACTGGTGCTTGCCTAGTCAACCAGGCTGTTGCTGCTGGAGGCCCGCTGCCCCACATATCCATCACAGCTTGGTTGATCTGGCACCTGATGAAGATACTTGTCCAGTTTCCTCTTGAAGGCTTCTGTACTTCTTCCAGCTGTGTTTCTGATATCTTCTGGTAAGATGTTAAATAGCCTGGGACCCCGGATGTTGATATAGTGTTTCCTTATTGTCACCACAGCACCCCTGCTCCTCACTGGGTTTATTTTACACTTTCTCCCATATATCTCACTCCAGTATGTTGTTATGGCAATCCGCAGATTTGGGACCAGGACCTCTAGTACTTTCCAGGTATATATTATCATGTATCTCTCTCTCCTCCGCTCCAATGAGTACATGTTCAAGACTTGAAGGCGTTCCCAGTAATTTAGGTGCTTTACTGGCTCAGTGTGAGCCGTAAACGATCTCTGTATTTGTTCCAGCTCTGATATTTCTCCTGCTTTGAACGGGGCCGTCAGCACTGAGCAATATTCTAAGTGAGGGAGCACTAGTGATTTGAAGAGTGTCACCATCGGCATTATTTCCCTTGTTTTGAAAGTTCTCAATACCCACCCCGTCATCTTCCTGGTCTTGGATGCACTGGGAAAAAAAAAACAGAATGCAGATGTAGTATACACAGACTTTTGCAAAAGCCTTTGACAAGTGCGATCATGGTGTAATAGCACACAAAATACGTGCTAAAGGAATAACTGGCAAAGCAGGCAGATGGATCTTCAACTTTCTAACCAATCGAACACAAAGAGTAGTGGTAAACAGAGTTAAATCGGAAGCTGCCATAGTGAAAAGCTCTGTTAAACAAGGCACAGTACTCGCCCCTATCCTGTTCTTCATCCTCATATCAAACATAGACAGAGATATAAACCATAGCACCGTATCATACTTTGCAGACGATACTAGGATCTGCATGAGAGTGTCATCTATTGAAGACAAGGTTAACCTCCAAGAAGATATAAACCAAGTTTTCCAATGGAAAACGGAAAACAATATGATGTTCAATGAAGACAAATTCCAACTACTCCGTTACGGAAAACTGGAGGAGATAATAATTAGAACTGAGTATACTAGAGCCTCTGATCATTCAATAGAGCGAAAAAATAATGTGAGGGACCTGGGAGTGGTAATGTCAATGATCATAACAGTGCCACGATCACAACTGCAAAGAAAATGATAGGATGGATAATGAGAACGTTCAGAACAAGAGAAGCCAAGCCAATGATGATTCTTTTTAAATCACTTGTTCTCTCTAGGCTGGAATACTGCTGTACATTAACATCTCCATTCAAGGCAGGTGAAATTGCAGATCTAGAGAATGTACAGAGATCCTTTACTGCACATATAAGTTCCATCAAACACCTCAACTACTGGGAACGCTTGGAAGCACTTGACTTGTACTCGCTGGAACGCAGGCGAGAGAGATACATCATAATCTACACTTGGAAAATCCTAGAAGGAATGGTCTCTAATCTGCATACAGAAATCACTCCCTACGAAAGCAAAAGACTGGGCAGGCGGTGCAAAATACCCCCAATGAAAGGTAGGGACGCCATTGGTACATTAAGAGAAAACACAGTAAGTGTCCGGGGCCCAAGACTGTTCAACAGCCTCCCACCATGCATAAGGGAAATTGCCAATTGGTCCCTGGCTGCCTTCGAGAGGGAGCTGGACAGATACTTAAAGTCGGTGCCGGATCAGCCGGGCTGTGGTTCCTATTTTGGACTACGTGCGGCCAGCAGTAACAGCCTGGCCAGCAGTAACATCCCTGATCTACCGAGAGGCCTGGTCGTGGACCGGGCCGCGGGGGCGTTGATCCCTGGAATACCCTCCAGGTAGTTCCCTGTCTTCTCGCCCCTTCGTCAATTTTCATAACCTGTTTTCTTTGGCTGATTTTTCATAAACACTTGTGTGACTAATCTTGTAATTTGTCCAGGTGTGTTTATAGTAAGAAGACATTGGCTGATGTAAGCCTCTGGTGACATGGTGTGTGTGTGTGTGTGTGTGTTAGAAATGTGAGATGTAGTATGCAGTGACAGGCGTGTCCAGTTGTATGGAAGACTGCAGATGGAGAGAGAGAGAGAAGGGAGAAAGAAAGAGGGAGGATATGAGTAAGAGAGTTTATCATCAGTAAGAGGCACAAAAACTAGGGAGTTAGTTTGTTTGCTTGATACACTGCCAATCGTCTGCCGGGGTTTATTAAGGCTGCAGTTCACGTTAACATTAACAATACTTGAGTTCTTAAACTAGGAAGTAAATTAAACTTAGAGTACATGTACTGTGTTAGGGGTGTTGTCGTCATCGTTGTTATTGTATTGTTGCTAGTGTTGCCTCTGCTGCTGTTGATGTTGGTGGTAGTAATATTGATGCTACTGCTAGTGATGGTGGTGGTGGTGGTGCTTCTGCTGGTACTAGTACTGTTGTTGTTTGTGGTTCTGCCGCTGTTGCTGGTGCTACCGCTGCTGCTGCTGCTGTGGCAGGACGCTACTGGAGTAATCAGTTGGTAAGGCTCCACCTGTGGACGTCTTTGATGTTGTAAATCACAGGGTAAAACAGGAGCCTCTCCTCCGCCCAGCTCTCAAGAGAATTTCCCCTCTAATATGTTGCTCAAGTGCCTCTTTAAAACCCAAAAACCTGGCTCGTGTCTTGTTGCAGAGGAATAAGAAGCTCTGTACAAGTCGAGCACTTGGGATCAGGAGCTATGACTCAACCCCCCAATCCAGCAAGCACAACTAGTCAAGTTCTTTTGGAAGAATTCATAAGAACATAAGAAAGGAGGAACACTGCAGCAGGCCTACTGGCCCATACTAGGCAGGTTCTTCTCAAACCCAAACCCACTAACAAAAATATTTGACTGAATTGACTGAATTTATAGCTGTAATGATTAACAAACATTTAATTTTGTTTTTGCTGAAACAGCTAAGAATGGAGATAGTTGACGAGTAGAAAATAGATGCAACACGTTGGTATTACAACGAAACGCTTTAGCTGCACCGCAGGCTTCCTCAGTTATACAGAGGTGAATACAATACCGGAGACAGTAGAACCGGAGAGGTAATTTTGAGGCGATCAGTCCCTCAGTCATGATGATAGGTGTAAGTCCCCTCAGGGAAGGTTCCTTGATGCTGGTGAGGGGCTCTTGATCTACTGAATTGGATCTGTGTTCCAGATCCCTGAATTAAGCCTGAATACCTTCCATCCCCATTCCCCCACAGGAGCTGTATGATCCCTATGGGTTTAGTGCTCCCCCATGATTATAATAATAATAATAATAATAATAATAATAGAAAGGTGTAAGTTTCTTTAGGTACAGATATACATAAATACAGTTACACAAACTATCATACTTAGTAACATGTGTAAATTACCCAGGGTAACCCCAAAAAAAAGTCAGAGTGACTTATTTCCATTGTGGTAAGTCTTTTGATAGTACTGGTGACGTGTCTACTATTTTGGCTATAATGTACTACCCTTTTTTGTGGTCTGTTGGCACATGATGAGTGGCGCTGCCTGGCACACTCGATCCACCAGGAAAAGTCCAAATGGTTTTGTTATAAATTTTGTGTAGTTGTAGGGTCGGGTAGGGTGATGGTGGGGGGGGGTTGAGATCGATGACAGGAGTGGGAGTTAGGACCTTCTCTCTCTCTCTCTCTGTCTCTCTCTTCCCCCGCCAGGGAAGAATTGGAGGAAGATGTTTGTTGACTGGTGGACTTAGTTCACAATGGGACACTTGTAAGGTATCAAGGCTTCGTGAACGAGGAGGCTACACTGCTTCTGAACGGAAGCAGTGTCGCCTTTTTTCACCTGGAACACAGAGGCCATTTTGTCGATGTTTGTCCCTTCTTTGTATTAGAAGGTTTTGCATGTAGCAGACTTCCGAGCAAGAATGCACTGAGAGTTACGGATGGACGCTCTAGTATATTCTTGTTTACAGTTTAATCTGTGCGACTTTCCCAGCGTTCAAGAGAGTCGTATTTCCAGCGCTTTTGTGATGCATTCTGTGGCTTCGCATGGTTAGGACCGCCTTTAATAGCCGATTACGCCAGCCAGGTACTCATGCTTCCCACTAGAACTGCCTGGAATTCTGAGGAATCTGAGGCGACAGTGTTAGTGGGAAGGTGGTAGTGTGTGGTGGTAGTATAAGAGGTGGTACTGCACACTGACCAATGTTAGATGGGTTAACTACTCCAGAATAATAGCGGGTCACACTCACGTATGACTCCTTAAAGCTCATATGACACTGGATTGCACTCTCGTACAGGTAACTCTTCACAGCTTAATATATGACACTGGATCATACGTACAGGTGACTCTCAGACCTCTAATATGACCCTCAGTCACATGTATGGTAAGCAACACCGTGTTTATCCTTCAGTGGAATTGTATTTTTTAGTATTTATGATACAAACTACGTTCGTGTAGCTACAGTGACAGTGTAAGGATGGCAGACTAATCTAAGAGGGCCACATGGTCCTAGGATATGTTTAACTCGCTGTGAATAACTAATAAAGCTTTAGTTCTGTTTTTAATCGAAGTCATCTGACGAAGTTGTGTGAGAGGACTTCTTAGCGCAGGTGCTGGGGTCCTCACCTGGGGTGTTACGTGCCCTGAGGGGTCTTATCATGGACCAGTATGATCACACCTTCAATAAAGGATCATCAGTAGCAGGTAGGTAAGGCATAGTCACTTGTCTTGAGGGATTACACGGTTTTAAAGCATAATTGTTCATTCATATATATATTTTTTTTTTTATATATATATATATATATATTTTATAAAGTATATACATATGATTGATATAAATAAAAAAATCTCTGCCGAAAGAGTAAAATTCTTATGGTTAATACAATTTCCAAAACATATTCTGATGAATAACGAAACATCAATAAATATATTCATTGTCTTTGCTTATAGAGTTATTGTAAACTTATCTAAAACAGTATTTAGTGGATTACTAAATTAAATTGCGCTTGTTATAATAAGGTTAGGTAAGTTTTTCTAAGGTTCTTTTGGTACAAAATTATTAATTTTTGCATTAATATAAATAAAAATATATATCTTTAAACATATAAGAATTTTTTTTAGAAAGGACTTAATTTTAAATGAGTTCTTGCTAATTGACCAGTTTTACCTATTCAACACGACATATACATTAGAGTGCAAGTTTATAGGGGCGTAATTAAAATTGACTTATTGCATTGTCTCATTCTGGGAAATTCTTAATGATTTTATTGGTATATAATTATTCGTGTTTAAGGGCAATTTGAGAATATTTATTTTTTCCGCCTGATCCATTTTTTTTAATAAAATTTATGGTAAGATGTACTTCAAGGTTGTTGTTTAGTGTGGCATGCAAAGAGTACGTTACATTTATTCGGCGTAGGTACACTCCCATATAGGCTGCCTCCCAACCAGAGAACCGGGTGCTAAGGGTTTAACGATTAAGGGACCCCATCGTTAAATCAGTACCTTGGTTCAACCAATCATATGGTGGGTCTGACAATGGCGGAGGGAATGTGGTGTCACTCACGTTCCACTATTGCCAGATTCATCCAGCTGCTGGTTGAGCACGGTTGTCTCTCTGTCTTTAGACTGTTGTCTTGCCTCTTGATTACCGTGATACATTTATGTTCCAACCTATTGTACATAGTGTACATATTGTAAATATATTTGTTTATACTTGGTGAAGGAAAATACAACTCAAAGATTACTGCTGTGTTTATTTTAGCTCCAAGTCCCATTACGACCAGGTTAAAAGGCCTTGATTACCTGAGACCGTAATATTTAGTGTTTGTACATGAGAGGAGTGTACATCAGAGGGTGTGCACTGGCTGCATGGTATATATCGTCGTATTAAACTGAAAACGAAATCAAAGTATATCTGAATGGCATGAATATAACAGTAGTATACAATACTGACACGTTGATAAGTAAGACACATGTACCACAGTTAGGTATCTTTATTCTGAAACGTTTCGCCTACACAGCAGGCTTCTTCAGTCGAGTACATAAGAGTAAGCAGAAGCAGTAGAGATGTGAAGACGATGTAATCAGTCCATCACCCTTGAAGACGTAGATTTGAGGTGGTCAGTCCCTCAACCTGAAGAATCCTTGTGTGTAGGCGAAACGTTCCGGAATAAAGATACCTAACTGTTGCCTAAGTGTCTTACCAGTTTCAATATGTTTTACATTGGTAGGCTTAGCGTTTCCTTCTTAATAATAATAATTTACATTGCTCTTGTATAATACTGTACCTCATTAGATTGAATTTTTCTGAAGTCGCTGGTAAAATTGACATTTTGTTTTGTGTGAAGAAAACACTGAAGTTAGAGACCAAGGGTTTATTGGGACATGGTCTCACTCTGTATAGAGCTTTAGCACACCGTGGTAAAGCTCTACGTTGTCTCAGTGAAAGCCTGTTTTGCAAAACGTCTTTTCATCACTATCATCGACAGTACAGCATTTTTGATGGGTCTTGTCCTCTTTTGTAAACTAGTTTATCTTGTTTGTGGGTTCTCCTTGTCTACGTCACAGCTAGCAACCTGCCTTGTTTATAATAAAACATGTCTGCTTCCATCAAGAGCATTTGCTTAACTTAGTGAGGGGATTGGTGTTTGTTTGATTGTGTGTGTGTGTGTGTGTGTGTGTGTGTGTGTGTGTGTGTTTTCTGGCAGACCCCTCAGTGCCTCCAGTTCATTAATGAGAAAGCTAAAAGCGCAGATTCTCTGGCAGTAGTGTGTAACCCATGCATGGGTGCCTGGCATTCTCGTCCTTGCTTGCACCTCACACCCGTCCCCACCAATCATAACCTCTCTACATGCCTATACCCAGCTCTCATTGGCTGATTGTTCCGTCTGCTGGCCAATGGGAGCGAGTCTTCTGGGGCACTAGTGAAAGTGAATGTTGCCGGATCTCTGCATGATAACCCACTAAATAAATGTATGCATGAAGCCATCTAATATTATTTATATATTTTTTTGCGCGGCGGCGGCGGCGGCGACCACATGCTGGATAAATGGGTAGTAACATTTATTGTTTGTGTGTTTGTTGAGGCAGGATAAGCAGAGTTATCCCTCAGTCATCTTCATCACTCGTGATCCTCGCCAGCTGTTGTGTTTGTTGTTACTTCTGCAGTGTTTTACAAGATTCAAGATGAAACATCCTCTCATAGGTTTTTTACAAATTAGGATTTGGGGAAATTTCTCTCTTACACACACACACACACACCCCACCACCAAACCCCCACTTAATTTAAAAAATTAAATTTTTAAAAATTTAAATTTAAAAAAATAAATATAATAAATGGTGGTGGGTGTAACAAAAAGGATAAAGGGGAAAAAATAAAAGGGGAACCCCAAAAGAGGGGCCTTTTTCCACCAAAAAAAATTTTGGGTTCCCCGGGGAAAGGGAATTTAAAACCCGGGGAAAATGAAAATGAAAAGGGGAAAAATTAATTAAAAAGGGGGGAAGGGGGGGTTCACCAAAAATTTTAATAACCCCCCCAGCCACCAAGATATCCCTTAAAAATTTTTACCCCCCAAACCAAAAAAAAGGGGGCCAAAAGGGGAAAACCCCCAAAAGGGGAAAAATTACCCCCCCTTCATTCCCAAAAACCACCACTGACCCAAAAAAGGGTTCCCACCCGGGGCCCTTCACCAAAAAGGGGGCCACTTAAACCCCCCAAACCACGGGGGCCCAAACGGGGAACCAAATGACCTTACCCCCAAACCCTTTTCCCCCCAACCCCCTGTAAACCCCCCGACCAAGATTTAAAAACCCCAACCCCCCGGGGACCCTTTTCACCAATGGCCCAGTTCCTTCCTCCCAAAACCCCCCAACCCCCCCCCAAACCCCCATTTTCTAAGTTTTTTAATTTCCACATTAAAAAATTCAAAAACTCCCCAAAATTAAAAAATTTCCATTTTTTTAAATTTTTCCTTTTCCTTCTTGGGGGAAAAAAGGAAACCCCCCCAAAAAAAATAACAACAAATTAAAAACATCCCTTGGGGAAAAAAAAAAGGGAAAAAAAGACCCCCTTTTCCCAAAATTGGGGGGGCAACCAAGGCCAAAAAAAAATAAAAAAAACCCAACAAAAAGGAGTTTTTGGGAAAAAAAACATTTTGCAATTCGGGAACCCCAAAAAAATTGGAAACACCTTGTTTTAAGTTGCCCAAAGGACTTGTTTTCAACCCTGGGGCCAAAAAGGTTTTAGGTGTTGGCCCGGGGGTTTTTTTTACTGTGTTGGGTTTTGTGGGGTTAACGGGTTGTGTTCCGTGGGGGGGGTTTTGGGGTGGGGACGGGGTGTTTCCCCCGGGTGTTGTTTTTGGGGGGTGACCTGGGGGGATTTTGGGGTTACCGTGTTTTTTATTTGGGAATGGGTGGACTTTTGGGGGTTTCCCTTGGGGAGTTTGGGTTCCCGGGTTTTTACTTTAAAAAATTTTAACCATTTTAAAAATGGGGTTTCCTGGTTGGGAAAACCGGTTTTTTCCCCCTTTTGGGACGGGGCCCCCCTTTTTGGGCCGGTTTTTATTTCCCCCTTGTTTTAAAAATTTGGGAAAACCGGTTTGGGGGGTTGGGAGGGGGTTTTCAAACCCTGTTTGGTTTTTGGAAACCTTTTGTTTTTAAAAAACCCCCTTTGGGTTCCCTTTTTTTGGGTTGGCGGGGGGGGGTTATTTTTTTTTTGGGGCGGGGTTTGGTTACCCTGGTTGTGTTAAAACCGGTTTTCCCCGGGGGACTGTGGTGTTTCCTGGGGGAACCGGGTTTTTGGGGGGCCCCCTGGGTTACGTGGGGCCTGTGGGGTTTTCGGGAGGGGTGTTGAATGTGTTTTTCCCCTTTTGGGGTTTTGGGGCCCGGTTTGGGTTTACTGGTTTTGTTTCCGTGTTTTGTTAATGGGGAACCTTTGGTGGCCCGGGGGTTTTCCGGTTTTGGACGGTTGGGTTTTAAAACCCGGTTTTTTAACCGGGTTTTGGGTTTGGGGGGGGCCCCCTGGGTTTTGGTTGGTTTTGGGCGGTAAAAACCGGGGTTTGGGGGAAAAGGTTTAACCCGGTTTGGGACTGTGGGACCTTGGGGACTGGAACCCCGGTTTTCCCCCTTTTTTTTTTCCTTGGGTTTGCCCTGTTGTTTTACCCTTGTTGTGGCTTTGTTTGAAACCCGGGTTTGGTTTAAAACTGGGGTTTTTTGGTTTGTTTGACGGGTTTTTTTCCCCTGTTTTTTAAAAACTGGGTGGTTTCCCTGGGGGGGGTTGGAAGGTTTTTTAAAACCCTTTTGGGTTGATTTTTGGGGGGTTTTCCCCCTTTGTTTAAAAACCGGGGGGAAAAACCCGGGTTTAAGATTTGGTTTGAGTAAGGGTTTTGGCTTTTTTTACCCGGTTTTTTGGAAATTTTGGGGGCTACCCGGTTGTGGAGGGGAACCTTGTTTTTGACTTGTTGTTTTGGCCGGGGGGGGTTGGGCGGGGGGGCCGGGTTTGGGTTGCCCCGGGGCCCCCGTGGGTGTTACTTTGGTTTTTGGGTTTTGGGCCCCCCCCCCCTTTTATATTATTTTTTTATTTTTTTTTTTTTTTTTATTTTTATTTTGTTTTGTTTTTTTTTGTTTTAAATTTTGGTTGCCCTTGGGTTCCCCTGTGTTTTTGCCGTGGGTTCCCGGGTGTTACCGTTTTTGTTGCCCCCCCTGTTTTGTTACCTGTTTTTTCCCCCCCCCCCTTTTTTGTTCCCCCCGGTTTTTCCCCCCCCCCTTTTTTGTTCCCCCTGTTTTTTCCCCCCCCCCCTGTGTTTGCCCCCCCCCCTTTTGTTTTTTGTTTTTCCCCCCCTTTTTTTCCCCCCTGTTTTTCCCCCCAAACCCTTTTTTTTCCCCCCTTGTGTTGTGTTGCCTGTGTTGTGTTGACTGTGTTGTCTTACCTGTGTTGTCTTTCATGTGTTGTCTTTCATATGTTGTCTTTCATGTGTTGTCTTTCCTGTGTTGTGTTGACTGTGTTGTGTTACCTGTGTTGTGTTGACTGTGTTGTGTTACCTGTGTTGTGTTGACTGTGTTGTGTTACCTGTGTTGTGTTGACTGTGTTGTGTTACCTGTGTTGTGTTGACTGTGTTGTGTTGCCTGTGTTGTGTTGACTGTGTTGTGTTACCTGTGTTGTGTTGACTGTGTTGTGTTACCTGTGTTGTGTTGACTGTGTTGTGTTACCTGTGTTGTGTTGACTGTTGTGCTACCTGTGTTGTGTTGACTGTTGTGTTACCTGTGTTGTGTTGACTGTGTTGTGTTACCTGTGTGTGTTGACTGTTGTGTTGCTCTGTGTTGTGTTGACTGTGTTGTGTTACCTGTGTTGTGTTGACTGTGTTGTGTTACCTGTGTTGTGTTGACTGTGTTGTGTTACCTGTGTTGTGTTGACTGTTGTGCTACCTGTGTTGTGTTGACTGTTGTGTTACCTGTGTTGTGTTGACTGTGTTGTGTTACCTGTGTTGTGTTGACTGTTGTGTTGCCTGTGTTGTGTTGACTGTGTTGTGTTACCTGTGTTGTGTTGACTGTGTTGTGTTACCTGTGTTGTGTTGACTGTGTTGTGTTACCTGTGTTGTGTTGACTGTTGTGCTACCTGTGTTGTGTTGACTGTTGTGTTACCTGTGTTGTGTTGACTGTGTTGTGTTGCCTGTGTTGTGTTGACTGTGTTGTGTTGCCTGTGTTGTGTTGACTGTTGTGTTACCTGTGTTGTGTTGACTGTGTTGTGTTACCTGTGTTGTGTTGACTGTGTTGTGTTGCCTGTGTTGTGTTACCTGTGTTGTGTTGACTGTTGTGTTACCTGTGTTGTGTTGACTGTGTTGTGTTACCTGTGTTGTGTTGACTGTGTTGTGTTGCCTGTGTTGTGTTACATGTGTTGTGTTGCCTGTGTTGGGATGTTTGTGTTGTGATGCTTTGTGTTGTGTTTGTGTTGTGATGTTTGTGTTGTGATGTATGTGTTGTGATGCTTGTGTTGTGATGTTTGTGTTGTGATGTTTGTGTTGTGTTTGTGTTGTGATGTTTGTGTTGTGATGTTTGTGTTGTGATGCTTGTGTTGTGATGTTTGTGTTGTGATGTTTGTGTTGTGTTTGTGTTGTGATGTTTGTGTTGTGATGTTTGTGTTGTGATGCTTGTGTTGTGGTGTTTGTGTTGCGACTGTACTTGCGTAATTGTGGTTGCATGGGTTGAGTGTCAGCTCCTGGGTTCACTCTGTCCTAGCTGTGTGAGCTCTTATCATACTTACTCTTAAAGCTATGTATGAATTCTGTCTCTGCCATTGTGCTGTCTAGGTTCAACTTCCTGACCACTAAGGCTAAAGAAGTATTTCCTAACATCCCTGTGACTCATTTGTGCTTTTAAATTCCAGCTATGACTTCGTGTACCTGAGACCCACCTCTCAGACTCTCCCATGTCCACTGTAAATTCTTCTAAGTAAACCACATACCACGGGTGGGGTTCGAACCCGCGGTCAGAGAGTCTCAGAACTCCAGACCGTCGCGTAAGCCACTGGAGTTCTGAGACTCTCTGACCGCGGGTTCGAACCCCACCCGTGGTATATGGTTTGTTTGCAATCGTGTCATTACGATTTCGTGAGTCATTCTTCTAAGTATTTTGTACGTCATAATCATGTTACCTCTGGCCCTTATATCCTCTAGTGTCGTCATGTTTAGCTTCTTTAGCCTCTCCTTATAGTTCATACCTCTCAGCTCTGGGACTAGTTTTGTTGCAAACCTTTGCACTTTTTTCCAGCTTAACATACTTTCCAAATGCAGGTTCCATACTGGCGCTGCATACTCCAAGATTGACCTGACATATACCGTATATAAGGTCGTGAATATTTCCTTGTTGATATTCCTGAAAGGCAGATTTAAATTTGTCAGTCCTGCTTTTACTTCAGCAGTTGTTCAGTGTATGTGTCTCAGGTGACATGCTGGGAACTATGTCCACCCCGAGGTCTTCTTTCATGGAAGCTTGCAGTAGTTGGCCCCAGATCCTGTACATTGTTTCCGGACGTCTTTGCTCTTGATCGATTTTCATAACTTTACAATTGTTGGAGTTAAATTCCAGTTGTCACTTGTGAGAACAATGCAGCAACTTGTCCAGATATATTAGTAGTCCTTCCTGGTCTCCTCTTGTATCCTCCTCATTAACTTCACATCAGATATATTAGTAGTCCTTCCTGGTCTCCTCTTGTATCCTCCTCATTAACTTCACATCATCAGCTAACTGATGTATAATCCTTCACTCACGTGAGGTGTATGACACGTGTATTAAACTTGTGTCAAGTGTGAGGCTTGAAGCAGCTGTACGAGTCAGGTGTGTGAAGTTTGAGGCAGGCACATGAGACTTGAAGCAGGTGTATGTCAGGTGTGTGAAGTCTAAAGCAGTTTGAAGCAGATTTTTGAGGCTTGACTCAGATTTGTGAAGTTTGAGACAGGTGCATGAGGCTTAAAGCAGGTGTATAATTCAGGTGTATGACGTTTAAGGCAGTTTGAAGCAGGTGTATGACAGGTGTTCGAAGCTTAAGTCAGGTGTGTGAGGCTTGCTGGACGCCGTGACGTTCAATAAAAGAGTTAGGTTATCTTGTGGTGTCGTCGTGGTAGTCAAATGATAAGTTATCCATCACCAAGAGGCTGTTATCACGTGGAACACGATAACTTGCAATAACACATCTTCAATGCAAGATCTTGCAACAATATAACATCCGGCTGTTTTTACTGACTCATTCTAACTCGCTTGGGAAGCAATGACTGCACATTTCCAGTTCCTTCAAGATTTTTGCATTGCATGGGACCTGCCAATTATGGACCAGTAGGCCTAGTTTGGTTTTTCTCCATTCATATGTTGCTATACTCAAAAAATGACGTAGGTTAGGTTAGGTTTGTCAGGAAACAGGACAAGTGTTTCCTGAGGTGGGTCTTGGTCAAATGATGACCCGCAGCTGGAACTTTTGGTCATCTGACCGAGGCCTTCCACTGGCTTACCGGTCAACCCCTCTAAAACTTATGGTAATGATTATAACCATTAGATAATTATCCAACTTCGTATTAAAGTAAGGTAAAGCGAGTAAAATGTTACAAACGTGTTACCATAGAAATCAGCTTTGATAAGAGAGAGATAGCGAGAGAGATAATGCTGTGAAAGTCCAAAGTCCCGGTGTTATGGGTGATAGAGGAAGGGTAGTATGGTCCCCGCTTATCAGGTTTAAATTTACTCCGATAAGGTAGTGTTATCGAAGCAGTTAACAGTTATCATGACCAAGCCGCAGAGTTATTGAACGCTACCGGTCACTTTGTTACCTTTATATATATATATATATATATATATATATATATATATATATATATATATATATATATATATATATATATATATATATATATATATATATATAATGTGTGTGTGTGTGTGTTTTGGTTTGTTGGTTGGGTTGTTTGTATTATAACTTAATCTCTTTGAAAGCGGGTACAGCCAGACATTGTCGGGTGCTTCCTTATACCCAGGAGCCAGCTTTAGGCAGTACAGCATTCCAGAATCTTAAATTGGGAGGGTGATCATCCCTTGTGGAGAGCACCCCTTGATAGAGCAACCCTTCGAAGAGAAATTGGGAGCGGGGAGCATCCCTTGGGAGGAGAGCATCCATTGCGAAGAGCACCCCTTGGGAGAGCAACCCTTCGAAGAGCATGCCTTTGGGAGAGCACCCCTTGGGGAGAGGACCCCTTGGGAGGAGACTACCCCATGGGAGGAGAGCATCCTTTGGGAAGAGTATTTTTGGGGAGAACATCATTTTGGGACGGCATCCCTTTGGGGAGATTATCGCTTGGGGAGAGCATCCCTTGGGAAAACCATTCCTTGGGGGTAATTTTTGGGGTTACAATATGTTGAATTGTACATCACTTGAAAGCTCGTTTTCTACTGATTTCACAAATTATTATATTACCAACCCAGCCTGATCAGTTTAATATCCCCACACCCGCTTCCTGAGTAAGATGTGGTGGTGTGAGACCCCATCACCCGCCTCCTGACAAGGAGGGTGCAGGAAACTAGACTCCAGAATACAAGCATAAACCATTTTTCTACTTGTAACTTATGTTAGGAGGAACTTAGTATGGCCGGCCAACTTAGGATTATTCTGCTGGTGCTTAATATAACTGGGCAGGCGATTCCCAGGTGAGGTTGTGAGGTTGCTGCTGAGACTTATATCACCTCACACTGAGGCAGTGTCACCTCACACTGAGGCAGTGTGTCACCTCACTGAGGCAGTGTGTCTCCTCACACTGAGGCAGTATCATGTCATCTCACACTGAAATTTTGAGGTGATACACAATGTTTCAGTGTGTTACACTACCTGTGAGTGTCACTACCTGAGTGTCACACTACCTGTGAGTGTCACACTACCTGTGAGTCTCACACTACCTGTGAGTGTCACACTACCTGTGAGTGTCACACTACATGTGGTGTCACACTACCTGTGGTGTCATACTACGTGTGAGTGTCATACTACCCGTGAGTGTCACACTACCTGTGAGTGTCACACTACCTGACAGTCACACTACGTGTGTGACACTACCTGTGTCACAGTGACCAGGGTCACTTGCAGTCATTCGTGTGGGAGTCACGGGGGGAGACCTTTGCCAGCGCTGCGTTGGTTATCAATATTGATGGTGACATTTTCTCGTGAAAGTTGCCTGGGAAGGATACAATGTTGTCTGCTGCCTCTCTCTAGGTTCCTCTCAGGAGGTGGTCTGCTGACAAGAATGTTGTCTGCTGCCTCTCTCTAGATTCCTCTCGGGAAGTGGTCTGCTGACAAGAATGTTGTCTGCCCCCTCTCTCTAGGTTCCTCTCAGGAGGTGGTCTGCTGACAAGAATGTTGTCTGCTGCCTCTCTCTAGGCTCCTCCCAGGAGGTGGTCTGCTGAGAAGAATGTTGTCTGCTGCTCCTGCCTCTTTCTAGGTTCCTCTCAGAAGGTGGTCTGCTGACAAGGATGTTGTCTGCTAAATCTCTCTAGGTTCCTCTCAGAAGGTGGTCTGCTGACAAGAATGTTGTCTGCTGCTCCTGCCTCTTTTCAGTTTCCCTTTAGGTGTTCTGTGAGCAGCAGAGTTCTGCCGTATAGTGTGGTAGGCTGTTAACTTCAGAGGTCTGCTGTATAGTGTGATAGACTGTGAGCGACAGAGGTCTGCTGTATAGTGTGATAGGCTGTGAGCAGCAGAGGTCTGCACTATAGTGTGATAGGCTGTGAGCAGCAGAGGTCTGCTGTAGAGTGTGATAGGCTGTGAGAGGCAGAGGTCTGCTGTATAGTGTGATAGGCTGTGAGCGACAGAGGTCTGCTGTATAGTGTGATATGCTGTGAGCAGCAGAGGTCTGCAGTATAGTGTGATAGGCTGTGAGCAGCAGAGGTCTGCTGTAGAGTGTGATAGGCTGTGAGGGGCAGAGGTCTGCTGTATAGTGTGATAGGCTGTGAGCAGCAGAGGTCTGCAGTATAGTGTGATAGGCTGTGAGCAGCAGAGGTCTGCTGTAGAGTGTGATAGGCTGTAAGCGACAGAGGTCTGCTGTATAGTGTGGTGGGCTGTGACCCGCACGAGTCTGCTGCAAAGTGTGGTAGGTCGTGAGCAGCAGAGGTCTGCAGGTTTTTTAAAAAAATATGAAAGTCTGTATTTGTTTGTGTACTTCTGAAGTCTTGTTGTGTACGTCTGAAGTCTTGTTGTGTACGTCTTAAAAGTCTTGTTTGTGTACGTCAAAAGTTTTGTTTGTGTACGTCTGAAGTCTTGTTTGTGTGCGTCTGAAGTCTTGTTTGTGTACGTCTGAAGTCTTGTTGTGTACGTCTGAAGTCTTGTTTGTGTACGTCAAAAGTTTTGTTTGTGTACGTCTAAAGTCTTGTTTGTGTACGTCTGACGTCTTGTTTGTGTACGTCTAAAGTCTTGTTTGTGTACGTCTGAAGTCTTGTTTGTGTACGTCTGAAGTCTTGTTTGTGTACGTCTGAAGTCTTGTTTGTGTACGTCTGAAGTCTTGTTTGTGTACGTCTGCAGACTTCACCTATGCTAAAGGCTTCAATAAAAAAATGTTTTTTAATTTAAGCTAAGTATTACTGATGCCAGAAAACACATACTTAAATTGACCTCTTCTCTAAATAAGGAAAGTGAATTCCATATATATATATATATATATATATATATATATATATATGCAAAAAGATCACAGTAAACAGGTGATATCAAAATATGCAAGAAAACCACTATGAAAAAATAGAAGAATTCCAAGCGCTTTCGTGACTACTCACATTATCAAGGAACTATAACAGGAAACATGACAAGAAGGGCTCATGGGAAGAGTTTCAGGTCCTTTCTTATGTTCCTCTTCACAGAGTCGTGAGATGTTACGCTACTGTGAGGTGTAGTCTTTGTTAGTGTGATGTGACTGTGAGGTGTAGTCTCGCCCCTTATATAAGCCCTTCTTGTCATGTTTCCTGTTATAGTTCCTTGATAATGTGAGTAGTCACGAAAGCGCTTGGAATTCTTCTATTTTTTCATAGTGGTTTTCTTGCTAATATATATATATATATATATTAGCTTTCTCTCTCCACTTTTTTTTTTACACAGGGTTTGACAAGGTTAGGTTAAGGATCCCTAACTTTATTGACAAGCTATTTACAAGTTAAGGATTCCTAACTTTATTGACAAGCTAAGAGCTGTTACCTACATCAGCTCATTTGAACAGGATGAAGTTGGAGCCATCTATGGGCCAGCATTTTCATTTGATCAACTGACTTTATTTCGTTGACATCATAATGCTGTACGAATGTGTTTCAGATCGAGTCATCCTGGGAATAAATGATCTCAGATGAAGTGATGTTCTGGAGAAGGTTACAGCCAGAGTGAAGTTGCTGCTTTCTGCCCGTCTTGTGGTATAGAAGCTTGCTTCTCGCTCTCATGGAATTGGAGCCAAGTGTGGTACTTTGACAATGTCGGCCTTGTACATAACAGTAAGGCCACCTACATCCCTGTGTTGAAGACTGCTGAAATGACAGATCTATCCGGGATGGTTCTAGGCGAGAGATGAGACGTCTTGCTCTGTTCTCTACTCTGTCAAGCAGTCGCAGATTGAGGAGGGGGGGCAGGCAAACCAAGAAAGTAGAGCATACTCAAGGTGTGAGCGTACTTGTGCCTCATACAGAATCTTGCAACCCCTACTGTCAAGCAGATGCGAGATACGGTGAAGTGCTGTAAGCTTCCTGGCTACCTTGTTTGCAAGATTTACAACGTGGTTCTTCATGGTCAGTTTGGAGTCAGATTTCACCCCAAGGATGTCAACATTTTCCCCAGGTACCAACGCTCTCCCATTCATACTTACTACTGCTCCAGCATTATCATCATGGTGCCTAAAGACCATCATCATTTGTGTTTTCTCAGGTGCAAATTTTACCTGCCATCGGTTTCCGCAAGCTGATATAGCTCTTAGCTGGTGATTGATGTAGCTTAGAGCAGCTGGCATTTCTTCTTGGATAAGTAAATGTCAGAGTACAGTCGTCTGCATATGCATGGGATTCTGGGATGAGATGAAGGTCATTGAAGTAGACATTCCATAACAATGGTCCCAGCACACTTCCTTGTGGAACACTTGCCCCAATAGGATGTCTTGCTGATTCTGTTCCATTGAGAACTACCCTTAGAGATCTACCATGAAGGTAATCACTAAGGAGACATAGCGTAAAGCCTGCAATTCCCAGTGCTTGCAGTTTTGCCAAAAGGCCCTGGTGCCTCTCTCTCATACTGTATGTTTCTTTTAAGTATTATTTAAGAAAGCAGAAAGGAAGAATTATGTGGAGTGGAAAAATGAGTTACTATCATATTAAAAAGGGTGTGAGACAAGGGGACATCCTCCTACCATTACTCTTTCAGTTATATATTGATGATGTGATTCAAACTACGTCAGTGGTAGTGGCTAGGTTAGGTTAGCTTTGTCAGGAAACAAAACAAGTGTTTGGTGACGTGGGTCTTAGTCATATGATGACCCGCAGCTGAAGCTTTTGGTCATCTGACCGAGGCCTTCCGCTGGCTTACCAGTTATTCGTAATTTCCGGGTCATTATACACGAGGTGATTTGCTAGTTAATAAGGAAGTGGAAGAGAGACTACGTTTGTCTAATACAAAATTCAATTTTCTTTCTTTTTTTAGAAATCTTTAAAGGGTTATTTTAAGAATATTGCATGTCTCGTCATGTCTCGTCATGCCTCATCATGTCTCGTCATGTCTCGTCATGTCTCATCATGGCTCGCAACTCTGTAAAACTGATAAACTTTTAAGTTATAGATATTTTTTATCAAAATTATTTGAAAAAAATGTTGGGGGGACTTTCTAACAATAGTGACACTAGTAGTCACACTAGTAATCACATAGTAGTCTCAATAGTAGTCACAGTAGTAGTCACAATAGTAGTCATAATAGTAGCCACACTAGTCATAATAGTAGTCACAATAGTAGTCACAATAGTAGTCACAGTAGTAGTCACACTAGTAATCACAATAGTAGTCACACTAGTAATCAAAATAGTAGTCACAGTAGTAGTCACAATAGTCATAATAGTAGTCACAGTAGTAATCACACTAGTAATCACAATAGTAGTCACACTAGTAATCAAAATAGTAGTCACACTAGTAATCAATAGTAGTCACAATAGTAATCACAATAGTAGTCACAATAGTAGTCACACTAGTAATCACAATAGTAGTCACAATAGTAGTCACACTAGTAATCACAATAGTAGTCACAATAGTAATCACAATAGTAGTCACTAGTATTCACAATAGTAGTCACACTAGTAATCACAATAGTAGTTACAATAGTAATCACAATAGTAGTCACTAGTAATCACAATAGTACACACAATAGTAGTCACAATAGTAGTAACACTAGTAATCACAATAGTAGTCACAATAGTAGTCACACTAGTAATCACAATAGTAGTCACAATAGTAGTCATAATAGTAGTCACAATAGTAGTCATAATAGCAGTCATAATAGTAGTCATAATAGTGGTCATAGTAGTCACAATAGTAGTCATAATAGTAGTCAATAGTAGTCACAACAGTAGTCATAATAGTCACAATAGTAGTCACAATAGTGGTCATAATAGTAGTCACAATAGTAGTCACAATAGTAGTCATAATAGTAGTCACAATGGTGGTCACAATAGTAGTCATATTAATAGTCACAATAGTAGTCATAATAGTAATCACAATAGTAGTCACAATAGTAGTCGCAATAGTGGTCATGATAGTAGTCATAATAGTAGTCACAATAGTAGTCACAATAGTAGTCACAATAGTGGTCATAATAGTCACAATAGTGGTCATAATAGTAGTCACAATAATTGTCATATAGTAGTCACAATAGTTGCCATAATAGTAGTCACAATAGGTGTCATAATAGTAGTCACAATAGTGGTCATAATAGTAGTCACAATAGTTGTCATAATAGTAGTCACAATAGTCATAATAGTAGTCACAATAGTTTTCACAATAGTAGTCATAATAGTAGTCACAATAGTAGTCATAATAGTAGTCACAATAGTAGTCATAATAGTAGTCAATAGTGGTTATAATAGTAGTCACAAAAGTGGTCATAATAGTAGTCATAATAGTAGTCACAATAGTAGTCATAATAGTAGTCACAATAGTGGTCATAGTAGTCTCAATAGTGGTTATAATAGTCACAATAGTGGTCATAATAGTCATAATAGTAGTCACAATAGTGGTCATAATATTAGTCAAAATAGTTGTCATAATAGTAGTCACAATAGTTGTCATAATAGTAGTCATAATAGTAGTCACAATAGTTGTCATAATAGTAGTCACAATAGTTTTTATAATAGTAGTCACAATAGCAGTCATAATAGTAGTCACAATAGTAGTCATAATAGTAGTCACAATAGTGGTCATAATAGTAGTCACAATAGTGGTCATAATAGTAGTCACAATAGTAATCATAATAGTAGTCACAATAGTAGTCACAATAGTTGTCATAATAGTAGTCACAATAGTTGTCATAATAGTAACAATAGTTGTCATAATAGTAGTAACAATAGTTGTCATAATAGTAGTCACAATAGTAGTCATAATAGTAGTCACAATAGTTTTCATAATAGTAGTCACAATAGTTGTCATAATAGTCACAATAGTAGTCATAATAGTAGTCACAATAGTTGTCATAATAGTCACAATAGTTGTCATAGTAATAGTCACAATAGTTGTCATAATAGTAGTCACAATAGTTGTCATAATAGTCACAATAGTTGTCATAATAGTAGTCATAATAGTTGTCATATTAATAGTCACAATATTTGTCATAATAGTAGTCACAATAGTTGTCATAATATTAGTCACAATAGTTGTCGTAATAGTAGTCACAATAGTTGTCATAATAATAGTCACAATAGTAGTCACAATAGTTGTCATAATAGTCACAATAGTTGTCATAGTAATAGTCACAATAGTTGTCATAATAGTAGTCACAATAGTTGTCATAATAGTAGTCACAATAGTTGTCATAATAATAGTCACAATAGTTGTCATAGTAATAGTCACAATAGTTGTCATAATAGTAGTCACAATAGTTGTCATAATAGTAGTCACAATAGTTGTCATAATAATAGTCACAATAGTAGTCATAATAGTAGTCACAATAGTGGTCATAATAGTCGCAATATTGGTCATAATAGTAGTCACAATATTGGTCATAATAGTAGTCACAATAGTGGTCATAATAGTAGTCACAATAGTGGTCATAATAGTAGTCACAATAGTGGTCATAATAGTAGTCACAATAGTGGTCATAATAGTAGTCACAATAGTGGTCATAATAGTAGTCACAATAGTGGTCATAATAGTAGTCACAATAGTGGTCATAATAGTAGTCACAATAGTGGTCATAATAGTAGTCACAATAGTGGTCATAATGCTGAATAGTCATTTAATATTTTCTTTACCAGTAAGTTGCTTTATTACAAGCAAGGTACTTTAAATCAGAGGGATAGGTGAACCTGTTACTAGGTGGTAGGGAGTTAGGTGAGCCTAGTTACCACCCCCACAGATACCTGAGGAAACAGGTGGTGATATAAAGGGTCTGAACTAGGTGAAGTAACAATGTGGGTCTTATAAGAGTATTTAAAGGCTTTGATGTCCTGGCACCTGGGCAGGTGAAGGGCTAGAATTTACGAGGGATGTAACTTAGGTGAACTTATTGTTGACATGTATGAGGAATGAAAATAGGTGAATTGGCAGGTGTGATGAGCGAGGTAGGTGAGGCAGGTGATGGGAGTCAGGTGGTAAACATCTGCCTTGATGGTTTGCTTGTACGTTCCTGCATGAGAACTTACAAGACTTTAACAGTTGCCTTCAGCATGAGGTAGGTGTCATCTGCTGCCTCAGCAGGTGGGTGTATTGGTCACCTACTGCCTCAGCAGGTGGGTGTATTGGTCACCTACTGCCTCAGCAGGTGGGTGTATTGGTCACCTACTGCCTCAGCAGGTGAGATATACACAGAAAACTCTCCACCATTAACAGATATGCACACAGAGTTCCAGATTATAAAGACTTAGAAACACAGCAAGACTTGCTGTAACTCAGCTTACAGTTACTCTGCTGTACAAACACGTTACAAACACTACAGCAGATACTCAGCAGAAACTGTAATTTGCTCGTTTTAGTGTTGTGAGGTGTCCGCCTTACCTAGAGTAAACATACCGTAGTCAGCACAAGCACTACATCATGTATAGCAACACCTTGTGTATGGCTTCCCACTCCCTCTTACCTTCTAGTAAGTGACGCAAGCTACTAGAAGTATTTTACAGTTATTGTCATAACTACTAGAAGCATTTACAGTTATTGTCATAACTACTAGAAGTATTTTACAGTTATTGTCATAACTACTAGAAGCATTTACAGTTATTGTGATAAATACTATAAGTATTTTACAGTTATTGTGATAACTACTAGAAGTATATTACAGTTATTGTCATAACTACTAGAAGTATTTTACAGTTATTGTGATAACTACTAGAAGCATTTACAGTTACTGTGATTTCTAGAAGCATTTACAGTTATTGTAACAACTACTAGAAGTATTTTTTTCAGTTGTAACAACTTCTGCAAGCATTTACAGTTACTTTAGCAGTTTACAGGAGCAATAACAGTTACTGTGACAGCTTATTGTAACGTTTACAGTTACTGTGAAATAAAATGTGACATCTTCCGTTACATAAGTCATGACGTCATTAATGTGGGAGCTCAACGTAACAGTGGTGACGTAACAATGACGCTTCTTCAGTTACAATAGTCTTGATGTCATGAGTGTGAGCTCTGTGTAACGCTGGTGACGTAACTAACGTAACGCTTCTTTGCGTTAGTTATGACATTACTAGAAGCGTGGGTAAGGTTCCCCTTGTTACCTCGTTACTATGTACTTGTTGTTGTAGTTGGTGTAATAGTTGTGGTTGTAGTTGGTGTAATACTTGTGGTTGTGGTTGTAGTTGTTGTAGACAGGAGTGTTATGTCTTGTTTTTTCGTTATGTACTTGTTGTAGTTAGTGTAATATTTGTGGTTGTAGTTGTTGTAGCTAGGAATGTCATGTATCGTTATTTCCTCGTTATGTACTTGTTGTAATAATTGTGGTTGTTGTTATAGACACGAATGGCAATTATCGTTGTTTCCTCGTTATGTGTTTCTTGTTGTAGTAGGTATAGTTGTTGTAGTTGTTATGGTTGTTGTAGTGAAGAAGCTGGAGCACCAGCTGCTGGTAATTGCTACATCAGTTATGTAGGTGTGCGAGGTGCCAGCACCAACAGCCTGCTAGATCACAGACACATGAAACTACGTCAGTCCTTGATAATAACTCTGAGAACCTGTCACATGTATATGTACTCCCCTGTATGTGGTTGCAAGGGTCGGGTCACAGCTCCTGGCCCCACCTCTACTAGCCACTACTGGATCCACTACTGACTCCGTGAGCCCTGTCATACTTCTTAAAACTCTGGTCACAGCTCCTGGCCCCGCCTCTCTACTAGCCGCTTCTGGGTCCACTACTGTGTGAGCCCTATCATACCTCTTCTTAAAACTCTTGTTTAGGTCATTCCACTTCCTGACCACTCTTAAAGCTGAAGAAATACTTCCTAACATCCCTATAACTCATCCCTTGATATTTCTGGAGGACTCTTGATCTCAGGAACCGGAACTGATTTACTCCATTTCCTCGAATCAAACCTTCCCCTATATATTTAATGTGATGATTTGTGTACATGAAATCTCTGAATTGTACACTGAAAGATTTGTCATCCAGTGTGAATTGTGGCAAAGATTTGTGGAGTCTAATGTTGTTCTGAATTTTGTGTTCAACATTGTGGAGGTGATTTGTTTTATATGGGAGGAAAAACTGGTCACCATAGTAAGTTATTGAAGATAGCTGAAAATTGTTGAAGACAGCCGGTGATAGTTAAAGATAGCAGCAGATAGATAGCAGCAAATAGTTAAAAATAACAGCAGATAGTTAAAGATAGCAGCAGATAGTTAGATAGCAAATAGTTAAAGATAACAGCAGATAGTTAAAGATAGCAGCAGATAGTTAGATAGCAGAAAATAGCTAAAGATAGCAGCAGATAGTTAAAGACAGCAGCAAACTGTTTGAGATAGTAGTATAGTCAAAGATAGAAATAAATTGTCAAAGATAGGAAAGTGTAAATAATAGCAGCAATATGACAAAGATGGTAAATTGTTGAAGATAATAAACAGTGATATTAGTAAACTGGGAAAGCCAATAGCGAATTGGCGGAGATAACAAATATAAAACAAATGTAAAACAAAATAGCAACAGCTAGTTTGTTAGTGTTTATACTCAAAATTACTATTATAAAACTTATCTGTAGGTGTTGCTGGTCGTAGATACTGTACACACTGGTACAGTTAATGCTATGATAGCCTAGGATAGTGTGGGATAGGCTGGTGTAGCCTAAGATAGTGTGGGATAGGCTGTGATAGCCTAGGCTAGTGTGTGATAATATTGGTAGAATTACCGACAATATGGTAAGTAAAAGGACACAAATGCAACTAATGAACAATAAAATGTCACATTAGTTGCATTTGTGTCCTTTTACTTAGGATAGTGTGGGATAGGCTGGGGTAGCCTAGGATAGTGTGGGATAGGCTGGTGTAGCCTAGGATAGTGTGGGATAGGCTGGGGTAGCCTAGGATAGTGTGGGATAGGCTTGGGTAGCCTAGGATAGTGTGGGATAGGCTGGGGTAGCCTAGGATAGTGTGGGATAGGCTTGGGTAGCCTAGGATAGTGTGGGATAGGCTGGGGTAGCCTAGGATAGAGTAGTATAGGCTAGGATAGCTGCTAGAAGATACTCTAGAGTATCTTCTAGCAGCAACGACCTCAAATGTACCAATATCTACAGTATCTTCCAGCAGCAACGACCTCAAATGTACCAATGTCTCGAGTCTAGACATTGGTACAGTTGAGGTCGTTGCTGCTGGAAGATACTCTAGACATTGGTACAGTTGAGGTCGTTGCTTATGGCTTCTCCAAGGTCTTTTTTTTTTCTTATTTTGTTTCGATTAATTTGTTGGCCAACATTTTATACTCATGATTGGGAATATATCCACAATATATTACTTTGAACCGGTCAAGAGCGACACTTATCTTGTACATCTTCGAACCCCGAGAGTAATAACCTGTCTACACCACTCTCAATACTCTGATGATCATCATAATAATAATAATAATCTTTATTTCTACAAGTACATGATACAACTTATACAGACCATAGTTGACATCAGTGACATACTATATATAAAGACCCTGGTTATGCAGAACATTTCGGGCAACTTAGGTTAATTTTGTCCCCAGGATGCGACCCACACTAGTCAGCAGGTACCTACTTATTGCTAGGTTAATATGGACAGCAGGTGTCTTAAGAAAACACGCCCCCAATGTTTTCACCTGTACCGGAGATCGAACCACAGACCTCAGTGTATGAGCTGTGAGTGCGCTACCAACCAAGCTGCGGGATGCTTTGGATGCTAAGCTTTTTCCCAACTTAGTGTCATCCGCATATGTTGATGTCTTAGATATTAGGTTGAACAAACAACATATGTTGATGTCTTAGATATTAGGGTGAACAAGCAACATATGTTGATGTCTTAGATATTAGGTTGAACAAACAACATATATTGATGTCTTAGATATTAGGGTGAACAAGCAACATATGTTGATGTCTTAGATATTAGGTTGAACAAGTAACATATGTTGATGTCTTAGATATTAGGTTGAACAAACAACATATATTGATGTCTTAGATATTAGGGTGAACAAGCAACATATGTTGATGTCTTAGATATTAGGTTGAACAAGTAACATATGTTGATGTCTTAGATATTAGGTTGAACAAACAACATATGTTGCTGTCTTAGATATTAGGTTGAACAAGTAACATATGTTGATGTCTTAGATATTAGGGTGAACAAGTAACATATGTTGATGTCTTAGATATTAGGGTGAACAAACAACATATGTTGATGTCTTAGATATTAGGGTGAACAAGCAACATATGTTGTTGTCTTAGATATTAGGTTGAACAAACAACATATATTGATGTCTTAGATATTAGGGTGAACAAGCAACATATGTTGCTGTCTTAGATATTAGGTTGAACAAGTAACATATGTTGATGTCTTAGATATTAGGGTGAACAAGTAACATATGTTGATGTCTTAGATATTAGGTTGAACAAGTAACATATGTTGATGTCTTAGATATTAGGGTGAACAAGTAACATATGTTGATGTCTTAGATATTAGGGTGAACAAGTAACATATGTTGATGTCTTAGATATTAGGGTGAACAAGCAACATATGTTGATGTCTTAGATATTAGGTTGAACAAGTAACATATGTTGATGTCTTAGATATTAGGGTGAACAAGTAACATATGTTGATGTCTTAGACATTAGGGTGAACAAGTAACATATGTTGATGTCTTAGATATTAGGTTGAACAAGTAACATATGTTGATGTCTTAGATATTAGGGTGAACAAGTAACATATGTTGATGTCTTAGATATTAGGGTGAACAAGTAACATATGTTGATGTCTTAGATATTAGGGTGAACAAGTAACATATGTTGATGTCTTAGATATTAGGTTGAACAAGCAACATATGTTGATGTCTTAGATATTAGGGTGAACAAGTAACATATGTTGATGTCTTAGATATTAGGTTGAACAAGCAACATATGTTGATGTCTTAGATATTAGGGTGAACAAGTAACATATGTTGATGTCTTAGATATTAGGGTGAACAAGTAACATATGTTGATGTCTTAGATATTAGGTTGAACAAGCAACATATGTTGATGTCTTAGATATTAGGGTGAACAAGTAACATATGTTGATGTCTTAGATATTAGGTTGAACAAGCAACATATGTTGATGTCTTAGATATTAGGGTGAACAAGTAACATATGTTGATGTCTTAGATATTTTGGTGAACAAGTAACATATGTTGATGTCTTAGATATTAGGGTGAACAAGTAACATATGTTGATGTCTTAGATATTAGGTTGAACAAGCAACATATGTTGATGTCTTAGATATTAGGGTGAACAAGTAACATATGTTGTTGTCTTAGATATTAGGGTGAACAAGTAACATATGTTGATGTCTTAGATATTAGGTTGAACAAGCAACATATGTTGATGTCTTAGATATTAGGGTGAACAAGTAACATATGTTGATGTCTTAGATATTAGGTTGAACAAGCAACATATGTTGATGTCTTAGATATTAGGGTGAACAAGTAACATATGTTGATGTCTTAGATATTAGGGTGAACAAGTAACATATGTTGATGTCTTAGATATTAGGGTGAACAAGTAACATATGTTGATGTCTTAGATATTAGGGTGAACAAGCAACATATGTTGATGTCTTAGATATTTGGGTGAACAAGTAACATATGTTGATGTCTTAGATATTAGGTTGAACAAGCATCATATGTTGATGTCTTAGATATTAGGGTGAACAAGTAACATATGTTGTTGTCTTAGATATTAGGGTGAACAAGTAACATATGTTGATGTCTTAGATATTAGGTTGAACAAGCAACATATGTTGATGTCTTAGATATTAGGGTGAACAAGTAACATATGTTGATGTCTTAGATATTAGTTTGAACAAGTAACATATGTTGATGTCTTAGATATTAGGGTGAACAAGTAACATATGTTGATGTCTTAGATATTAGGGTGAACAAGTAACATATGTTGATGTCTTAGATATTAGGGTGAACAAGTAACATATGTTGATGTCTTAGATATTAGGGTGAACAAGTAACATATGTACTCTGTGTGGAAACTGATAAAATATAATAAGATGACAAGAGGTGATACCTTCAGATGCAGTATAACCACACTGAAAAATAGTATTATTCCATCGATCTTCTACTACTACTACTACTACTATTCCTACTACTACTACTACGCCTACTCCTACTACTATTCCTACTACTACTACTACTACTACTGCTGCTACTATTATTACATTACTAATACTATACTTCTGTTACTACATTACTACTACTACTACTATTGATGATGCTGCTACTACTACTACTACTACTACAGGTTGATAAAAATGTGTACTGACTACATTTAGTACAAATAATTCACTTAATTACATAAGCTGCTGTAACCAAACTTTTTATCTGAATTAACTTACGATACAACTAAGAGATGAGATATTTAAAACAACTGAGAGTGCTGCCATCTAGTGGCCACTGTTATCAACGTTGAGGTCTTCTAATTCACTGCTTGAAGCTGGACTGGCTTTCCTGAGTCTGGTAAATGTCTGTTTATCTCTTGTAGTGTGTCTGTCAGACATTATTATCTTACTGTATTATTGCTGGTATCTTACCTCAACTGGTATCATACCTCAGCTAATATCCTACCTCAGCTGGTATCCTACCTCAGCTGGTATTCTGCCTCAGCTGGTATCCTACCTCAGCTGGTGTCATACCTCAGCTGGTATCCTACCTCAGCTGGTATTCTGCCTCAGCTGGTATCATACCTCAGCTGGTATTCTGCCAGTACATGTCACTTTAAGTGCTAAACATGCACTTAACATGTCCCTAACATGCACAAAACATACCCCAAAACATCTGTCAAACATGCCCCAAAACATGTACCAAACATACCCAAAAATATGTACCAAACATACCCTAAAACATGTACCAAACATGCCCAAAAACATGTAACAAACATACCCTAAAAATGTACCAAACATACCCTGGAACATGTACCAAACATTCCCAAAAACATGTACCAAACATGCCCAAAAACATGTACCAAACATACCCCGAAACATGTACCAAACATACCCCAAAACATGTACCAAACATACCCCGAAACATGTACCAAACATACCCCGAAACATGTACCAAACATACCCCAAAACATGTACCAAACATACCCCGAAACATGTACCAAACATGCCCCAAAACATGTACCAAACATACCCCAAAACATGTACCAAACATGCACCAACATGCCCATAATACCCCACCGAACATGACCAGGTATATTCAGGCAGTGGAAGACCCATGTTGACCTCACTAAGCACCCCATCCCTCCTGTCAGTCTTAGGGGGGCATGGGTGGGCGGTCGAGTGGGCAGGTGGGCAAGCCGTAACAGGTTATCGTGCTCTCCCGTACAAGATCTTCAACATTTGCCTCTTCGGACGCCGCCGCCGCTCAGAAAGTACCGTAAGGGGGGGGGTGACGAGGGAAGGACTGGGGGAGGAGATGAGGGAAGGGGGAGGGATGTTCTAGGGGGTGGGGAGATGAGCTTACCTGTGTGACCTGGTACATCAGTCACCTGGTACATCAATCATTTGGTACATCAATCACCTGGTACGTCAATCACCTTGTACATAATTCACCTGGTACATCAGTCACTTGGTACATCAATCACCTGATACATCAGTCACCTGGTACTTCAATCATTTGGTACATCAATCACCTGGTACGTCAATCACCTGGTACATCAGTCACCTTGTACATCAGTCACCTGGTACATCAATCACCTGGTACATCAGTCACCTGGTACATCAGTCACCTGGTACATCAATTACCTGGTACATCAATCACATGGTACATCAGTCATCTGGTATATCAGTCACCTGATTCGCCAGTCACCTGATACACCAGTCACCTAATTCACCAGTCACCTGATTCACTAGTCACTTGATTCTCTAGTCACCTGATTCTCTAGTCACCTGATTCACTATTCACCTGATACATCATCTGATACACCAGTCACCTGATTTATTAGTTACCTGATTCACCAGTCACTGATTCACCAGTCACATGATACACTAGTCACCTGATACACCAGTCACCTGATACACCAGTCACCAAATTCACTGGTCACCTGATATACCAGTCACCTAATACACCAGTTACCTGATACACCAGTCACCTAATTCACTAGTCACCTGATAACACCAGTCACCTGATAATACCAGTCACCTAATTCACTAGTCACCTGATACACCAGTCACCTGATAACACCAGTCACCTAATTCACTAGTCACCTGATACACCAGTCACCTGATACACCAGTCACCTAATTCACTAGTCACCTGATACACCAGTCACCTGATAACACCAGTCACCTAATTCACTAGTCACCTGATACACTAGTCACCTGATAACACCAGTCACCTAATTCACTAGTCACCTGATACACCAGTCACCTGATACACCAGTCACCTAATTCACTAGTCACCTGATACACCAGTCACCTAATTCACTAGTCACCTAATACACCAGTCACCTAATTCACTAGACACCTAATACACCAGTCACCTAATTCACTAGTCACCTGATTCACTAGTCACCTGATAACACCAGTCACCTAATTCACTAGTCACCTAATACACCCGTCACCTAATTCGCTAGTCAGCTGTTGTTGAGTAACATTTGGTGTAGAGCTGGAGGCTGCACTGTGTATGTACGTGTGGGAGCAAGACTCTAGGTGAGGGAGGGACAGGAAGACTCTAGGTGAGGGACGGACAGGAAGACTAGGTGAGGGACGGACAGGAAGACTCTAGGTGAGGGCGGGACAGGAAGACTCTAGGTGAGGGCGGGACAGGAAGACTAGGTGAGGGACGGACAGGAAGACTCTAGGTGAGGGAGGGACAGGAAGACTCTAGGTGAGGGAGGGACAGGAAGACTCTAGGTGAGGGCGGGACAGGAAGACTAGGTGAGGGACGGACAGGAAGACTCTAGGTGAGGGAGGGACAGGAAGACTCTAGGTGAGGGAGGGACAGGAAGACTCTAGGTGAGGGATTGACAGGAAGACTCTAGGTGAGGGCGGGACAGGAAGACTCTAGGTGAGGGAGGGACAGGAAGACTCTAGGTGAGGGAGGGACAGGAAGACTCTAGGTGAGGGAGGGACAGGAAGACTCTAGGTGAGGGACGGACAGGAAGACTCTAGGTGAGGGACGGACAGGAAGACTCTAGGTGAGGGAGGGACAGGAAGACTCTAGGTGAGGGACGGACAGGAAGACTCTAGGTGAGGGCGGGACAGGAAGACTAGGTGAGGGACGGACAGGAAGACTCTAGGTGAGGGAGGGACAGGAAGACTCTAGGTGAGGGAGGACAGGAAGACTCTAGGTGAGGGAGGGACAGGAAGACTCTAGGTGAGGGACGGACAGGAAGACTCTAGGTGAGGGCGGGACAGGAAGACTAGGTGAGGGACGGACAGGAAGACTCTAGGTGAGGGAGGGACAGGAAGACTCTAGGTGAGGGAGGGACAGGAAGACTCTAGGTGAGGGACGGACAGGAAGAATCTAGGTGAGGGACGGACAGGAAGACTCTAGGTGAGGGAGGGACAGGAAGACTCTAGGTGAGGGAGGGACAGGAAGACTCTAGGTGAGGGACGGACAGGAAGACTCTAGGTGAGGGACGGACAGGAAGACTCTAGGTGAGGGAGGGACAGGAAGACTCTAGGTGAGGGACGGACAGGAAGACTCTAGGTGAGGGACGGGGCAGGAAGACTCTAGGTGAGGGAGGGACAGGAAGACTCTGGGTGAGGGAGGGACAGGAAGACTCTAGGTGAGGGAGGGACAGGAAGACTCTAGGTGAGGGACGGACAGGAAGACTCTAGGTGAGGGACGGACAGGAAGACTCTAGGTGAGGGACGGACAGGAAGACTCTAGGTGAGGGACGGACAGGAAGACTCTAGGTGAGGGAGGGACAGGAAGACTCTGGGTGAGGGAGGGACAGGAAGACTCTAGGTGAGGGACGGACAGGAAGACTCTAGGTGAGGGAGGGACAGGAAGACTCTAGGTGAGGGACGGACAGGAAGACTCTAGGTGAGGGACGGACAGGAAGACTCTAGGTGAGGGACGGACGGGAAGACTCTAGGTGAGGGACGGACGGGAAGAAAATGGAAGGAGGGAGAAATGCAGGTGAGGGAGCCAAGGAGGAATGGGGGGAGAGGGATAGGCAAGAGAGGGAGACAGGTGAGAGGGAAGGTGGGAGACAGGTGAGAGAGGGAAGGAGGGAAACAGGTGAGAGAGGGAGTTAGGGAGACAGGTGAGGAGGGGAGGGAGACAGGTGAGGAGGGGAGGGGAGACAGTTGAAGGAGGAAGGGTGGCAGACAGGTGAGAGACGAAGGGAGGGAGACAGGTGAGAGAGGGAGGGGAGAGGGAGACAGGTGAGAGAGGGGGGAGGGAGACAGGTGAGAGAAGAAGGGAGGGAGGGGGAACAGCGTGGTGAGGGAGCTTGAGGTAACTCCATACCGTTATCTACGATGTAGCGTCTTGTAGTGTCTACACTCCGGGCCACCGCCTCCACTGCTTGTAGCGGATGTGTACACACACACACAAGGTGGATACAGACACGGTGTTCCAGAGATGGTACACAGCAACAAGGGGTCACCACTGGAAGTTGAAGACTCAGGTGAGTCACAGGGATGTTAGGAAGTATTTCTTCAGTCATAGAGTTGTCAGGAAGTGGAATAATCTGGAGAGGGATGTAGTGGAGGCAGGATCCATACACAGCTTTAAGAAGAGGTGCCATACAGCTCATGGAGCAGAGAGTGGACCTAGTAGCGACCAGTGAAGAGGCGGGGCCTGGAGCTACGACTCGACCCCTGCAACCACAGTTAGGTGAGTACACACACATACACACACACACACACACACACACACACACATGCACACACTAGAATATTATTAAGTAAAAATGATTATTTTTGAGTTTAATCAGAGCTGCAGTAAGGTCAAAGAAGGGAAAGATCAAGGAAAAATTATACACACACACACACACACACATTTACGTAAATGTGTGTGTGTGCTCATATATATATATATATATATATATATATATATATATATATATATATATATATATATATATATATATATTATATACGTATATATATAAATTTGCTATTTTGGCTTAAATAGCAACGCACTTCTTGCCGAATAGGGCAAGCGATATACTATTTCATTATGTTTGTTTATTATTAAATTATTGTAAACTTATATAAAATATATTTAGTTGTATTAGGCTAAATTAAATTGCGCTTGCTATAATAAGGTTAGGTAAGTTTCCTAAGGTTCTTTTGGTACAAAATCATTATTTTTTATATTAACATAAATGAAAAAAATATATCTTTAAATGTATAAGATAAAATTTTAGAAAGGACTTAATTTTGAATGAGTTATTGCTAATTGACCAGATTTACCTATTCGGATTATTTTTTCTTAGAAATAAACACAATAATCTACAAGAACCATTGGGAGTGATATCTAAACAGAAGACCTTAAAATTAAGAAGAAAACCTAGCAGGGATGAGATCATGTTCTAGTGGATACTCTGACAGGAAGGTTACTGATTCAACCTCAAAATACTCTTTCTAATAACATATTTTTGTTGTCTGAAGGTTTGGATGTGTGCTGGTGCTCAGGATCCCGTCCACACTCATGTGTGCTGGTGCTCAGGATCCCGTCCACACTCATGTGTGCTGGTGCTCAGGATCCCGTCCACACTCATGTGTCCTGGTGCTCAGGATCCCCTCCACACTCATGTGTGCTGGTGATCAGGATCTCGTCCACACTCATGTGTGCTGGTGCTCAGGATCCTGTCCACACTCATGTGTGCTGGTGCTCAGGATCCCGTCCACACTCATGTGTGCTGGTGCTCAGGATCCCGTCCACACTCATGTGTGCTGGTGCTCAGGATCCCGTCCACACTCATGTGTGCTGGTGCTCAGGATCCCCTCCACACTCATGTGTGCTGGTGCTCAGGATCCCCTCCACACTCATGTGTGCTGGTGCTCAGGATCCCCTCCACACTCATGTGTGCTGGTGCTCAGGATCCCGTCCACACTCATGTGTGCTGGTGCTCAGGATCCCCTCCACACTCATGTGTGCTGGTGCTCAGGATCCCGTTCACACTCATGTGTGCTGGTGCTCAGGATCCCGTCCACACTCATGTGTGCTGGTGCTCAGGATCCCCTACACACTCATGTGTGCTGGTGCTCAGGATCCCGTCCACACTCACGTGTGCTGGTGCTCAGGATCCCCTCCACACTCATGTGTGCTGGTGCTCAGGATCCCGTCCACACTCATGTGTGCTGGTGCTCAGGATCCCGTCCACACTCATGTGTGCTGGTGCTCAGGATCCCCCATGTGCTGTGTCAGGATCCTCCCCCATGTGTGCTGGTGCTCAGGATCCCCTCCACACTCATGTGTGCTGGTGCTCAGGATCCCCTCCACACTCATGTGTGCTGGTGCTCAGGATCCCCTCCACACTCACGTGTGCTGGTGCTCAGGATCCCCTCCACACTCATGTGTGCTGGTGCTCAGGATCCCCTCCACACTCATGTGTGCTGGTGCTCAGGATCCCCTCCACACTCATGTTATGGCAGATTATTTTTAATTTGTTTTTGTTGTGGCTAAATATGTTATTATAGGTCTATGGTAGACACAGTGAATCACAGAATAGACGAGAGGATAAAGATAGCTGTTAAAAGGTTTGTGTTATAAAGATAGGTGTTAGAGGGTTTGCATTTAAGTAAGACCTGCCTAGTATGGGCCGGTAGGCCTACGTCAGTGTTCTTTCATTTTCATGTTAATAATTGTGAGTTGAGGCATCTGTGAAGGAGAGAGAGAAGTTAGTGAGTGAAGTGAAGAGTAATATACCAGAGTATAGCAGTACTAACACTCTTATATGGTTTTAAATGTTGCACCGAAGAGGAGGCTGGAGGCACTTCCACTAGGATTTCCTCTCATGTACTGCTAAAGACGACCTCACTTGGAGGTCGAAATGTACCGTAAACGTTTTGCCCTACTGTCTGCGTGTAGGTTCCTCTGTCTCGTGTAGGAATGCAACACATCTTCACCTACATGTCATACGTTTGGCAACGAGTGACTGAGGAGAAATAGGTAGGCTAGAAAGATACATTATACTCTACACCTGGAAGATCCTGGAAAGACTGATCCCCAACTGCACCATGAAACTGCTACGTGATCACAAGACAGTGCAGAATACTACCAATAAAAAGCAGGGAAGTGATGGGTACACTGAGAGAGAGAGCTCGATAAGCCTGATGGGACCACGACTCGTCAACACCCTTCATGCATAAGGGGGATTACAAACATATCCCTAGCTGTCTCCAAGAGGAAACTCGACAGATTCCTCAAATCCATTCCTGATCAGCCGGGTTCTAGTGAATATATTCGACTACGGGTGGTGGACACCAACAGCTTGATGGATCAGGCCACCAACCAGGAGACCTGATGTGGGACCTGGCCTCGGGGGCTGAGGTACCTGATGACACACTCGGTATCATTTGGTCCCTACTGGAGCCATGGCGGCAGTGACGGTATACGAAGCAACATTTGGTACCCACCGGATACTATGTGGGGGATTCCACTTGCACCTGATGGTAAGACTCCCCTTGCAGGCTTGAGAGACAGACAGACAGACAGACAGACAGACAGACAGACAGAGACAGAGAGAGAATGAAGGAATAAATGAGGATGAACGAATGAATATAAAAGAGCAAGAAAAAATTTGAATAGCTGAACTACTCTTTCCATGTATGTTCTTGTGTATTTCTAGTATTATGTAATTACATCATATACACTACTGTATGAGTTATGTTGTATAAATTATGCTAAGTTGTATGCACTCAATATTATGAGGCATTAAAGGTAATTTGTTGGGTAGCCTCTGGAATATTGCGGTGTCTGTTTTGCCTCCCAGCCAAACTGGTGGAGATAAATGGTATAAAATACCCACACGATGAACAACTGAACACAAATGCAGCATAATGCTATCCTTTATTGACTACGTTTCGCCCACACAGTGGGCTTTATCAAGTCACAAACAGAGCTACCTGGGTAAAGAGTACAAGAGTGTATATAGTGTGGAGAGTCAGGTGGAGAATGTTGGGTGGGTTGTGTTTGTGACTGACCTGCCCGGGATGTGCAGGTGATAAATGTAGTCTGTAGTTAATGAATGTAGTCTGCCTCGTATGGGCCAGTAGGCCTGTTGCAGTGCTCCTCCTTTCTTATGTTCTTATAAAAATTAGACACGTGTGCAACATCTGGGTATCTTTATTGTAGACGTTTCGCCCTCCAGTGGCTTTATCAATACAGATTCTAGGACATAACTTGAAGACAGTAGAACTATATACAAAAGATGAGGTAATCAGTCGGTCAGGCTTGGAGTTGGTGTGTTCAGCTCATACTCACTACAGTGGACCTATTGCTACATATTAGACATACTCACTACATTAATATTGGTAGAATTACCGACAATATGTTAAGTAAAAGGACACAAATGCAACTAATGTGACATTTTATTGTGGCAACGTTTCGCTCTCCAGGAGCTTTGTCAAGCCGTTACAGAGAATACATGGACACACAGGGTATATATAGGTTAGAGTGTTCTTTTACTTAACCTACTGCTACATGTTAGACAGACTCACTACAGTGAACCTACTGCTACATGTTAGACAGACTCACTACAGTGAACCTACTGCTACATGTTAGACAGACTCACTACAGTGAACCTACTGCTACATGTTAGACAGACTCACTACAGTGAACCTACTGCTACATGTTAGACAGACTCACTACAGTGAACCTACTGCTACATGTTAGACAGACTCACTACAGTGAACCTACTGCTACATGTTAGACAGACTCACTACAGTGAACCTACTGCTACATATTAGGCTTCTGACCTCTCTCTCTGTTATAATACTTGTCAGACACAACAACAACATGGAATCTTGGTACAGAGGACATCTCGGCACCTACTTCCTCTGGCCTAACTCTTCGGCATGACCTACTTCCACTGGGGAATCCCGCCTACCACTGACGATTCTTTCATCTGGTGTATCTCATCTGAGGCCATATATAACAGCACATCTTTCTGCCTGTGCTTCAGATTCTTCAAGACTGTGGTAGTGAACACTTGCTGATTTCCTCATCTGCCTCTTCAGTCTTGTGTTTTTCTACCTGTAACGTCTACATATTAAAGATATCCAGTTGTTGCATGTGTCTAATTCAACTTGTCAATATTATATACCAGTGATATTATGATACTTCTCACTGTTATAAATACCGTGTTATTTAACTCTCCATATTAAGATTGATTGTTCATAGAGCGTGTGGCACTAGAACCCGTTTTGTGATTTGTTTACAGTCGTATACTTACGATTTCTTGAGCCATGATAGGACTGATAAAACCACGAGTCTCGAAATGTCTCCAACAGTGAATGTCTGGATTGTGTATGTGTGTCTTATTGACACAGTGTGTTGGTATTAACATACCTGTGCTTGTAAGAGTTTGTTTTTGCCGTTCTACTGGCCACACCTGTGCTTGTGTAAGTAAGATTACGTCTTCTCTGACGTTCTTCTGGTTACACCTGTGCTTGTATAAGGTTGCGTCTTATGTGACGTTCTACTGGTCACTCCTGTGTTTGTATAAGGTTGCGTCTTTTGTGACGTTCTACTGGTCACTCCTGTGTTTGTATAAGGTTGCGTCTTTTGTGACGTTATACTGGCCGCACCTGTGCTTGTGTAAGTAAGATTACGTCTTCTCTGACGTTCTTCTGGTTACACCTGTGCTTGTATAAGGTTGCGTCTTTTGTGACGTTATACTGGCCACACCTGTGCTTGTGTAAGTAAGATTACGTCTTCTCTGACGTTCTTCTGGTTACACCTGTGCTTGTATAAGGTTGCGTCTTTTGTGACGTTATACTGGTCACACCTGTGCTTGTGTAAGTAAGATTACGTCTTCTCTGACGTTCTTCTGGTTACACCTGTGCTTGTATAAGGTTGCGTCTTATGTGACGTTCTACTGGTCACTCCTGTGTTTGTATAAGGTTGCGTCTTTTGTGACGTTATACTGGTCACACCTGTGCTTGTATAAGATTACGTCTTCTCAGACGTTCTACTGGTCACACCTGTGTTTGTATAAGATTACGTCTTCTCTGACGTTCTACTTGCTGCATCTTTCCATTCTTGACGTTTACGGGCATTTCTATTAGTTTTTTATGGTGGGGGAGTGTTTGAGATATGGTAATGGTGGAGGTAGCGGTGTGGGGTAGTAGACACCACCCCCTTGGTCAGTACCACCCCTCCAATAATATTCTTCAGCCGCCTCCACTCCAGTTTATAACCCCTCCTGCCCTCCCCCCTCCTCTTTCTTCCGTTTACTGTTATTCCCTTCCCCCCTTCCCCTTTACTCTTTCTCCCTCTCCCACCCTCCTTTGTACTGTTGTTCCCGCTCCCCCGGGGTGCAGCCTAGCTCATTGGTAAGAGCAAGGATCCAGGATCGATACCCTGCACGAGGAACACGTCTGGGCAGTTTCCTTACACCATGTGGTTGTACCCACCATGTAAGTCATATTGGTCTGCCGCACACTGCACGACTTTGGTCTTATAGGCCTATTCTATATCCTGGATACTTCATCCCCCCCCTCTTCTGCCTATCCCCAAGCCTTCACAACCATTAAACTATCCTCTATCCTGGCTGCCTCCCTCCCCCCTTACCTGACCTTCACAACCATTCTTTCTCTCCGTCACTATCCTCTATCTATACTACTTTCCCTTCGTCACTATCCTCTATCTATACTACTTTCCCTTCGTCACTATCCTCTATCTATACTACTTTCCCTTCGTCAATATCCTCTATCTATACTACTTTCCCTTCGTCACTATCCTCTATCTATACTACTTTCTCTTCGTCACTATCCTCTGTCCATACTACTTTCCCTTCGTCACTATCCTCTATCTATACTACTTTCCCTTCGTCACTATCCTCTATCTCTACTACTTTCCCTTCGTCACTATCCTCTATCTATACTACTTTCTCCGTCACTATCCTCTATCTATACTACTTTCCCTTCTTCACTATCCTCTATATACTACTTTCTCTTCGTCACTATCCTCTATCTATACTACTTTCCCTTCGTCACTATCCTATATCTATACTACTTTCCCTTCCTCACTATCCTATATCAATACTACTTTCCCTTCGTCACTATCCTCTATCTATACTACTTTCCCTTCGTCACTATCCTCTATATGCTACTTTCCCTTCGTCACTATCCTCTATCTATACTACTTTCCCTTCGTCACTATCCTCTGTCTATACTACTTTCCCTTCGTCACTATCCTTTATCCATACTACTTTCTCTCCGTCACTATCCTCTATCCATACTACTTTCTCTCCGTCACTATCCTCTATCCATACTACTTTCTCTCCGTCACTATCCTCTATCCATACTACTTTCTCTCCGTCACTATCTTCTGTCCATACTACTTTCTCTCCCCACGTTCTAAAGACCAGGTAAACCTCACACCTCGAGGACCCAGTGAGGAGCAGGGGTGCGGTGGGCACAATAAGGGAACACTGTATCAACATTCGTGGCCCTAGATTATTCAACATCTTACCAGAAGATATCAGAAATACTGCTGGAATAAGTATAGAAGTCTTCAAGAGAAAACTGGACAAGATCAACCAGATTGTGATGGATATATGGGGCAGCGGGCCTCCAGCAGCAACCGCCTGGTTGACCAGGCAAGCACCAGACGAGCCTGGCCCATGGCCGGGCTTTGAGAGTAGTAAGACTCTCGAATCTCATCAAAGTAATTTATGTGTAAGTTACCTAGGATAACCCCAAGAAAAGTCAGAGTGACTTGTTTCTACTGGGTGTTAAGTATTTTAAGTAGTGTGGGCATCGTGGTGTTTGCTGGCTGTCTCCAGGCTAGTGCAAGTTAGGTATATGATAATTCTGTATTGTGTTATTGTATGTACTTACATTATGTCATCCATATTTCTCTTCCCACGTTTTCCTCTGTCTTATATGGTAACTTTTGTTTCCTGCGCTCTGGGACGGTGGATATACCTGGAGTATACCTGGAGAAGGTTTCGGGAATCAACGCCCCCGCGGCCCTCTCTGTGACCGGGCCTCCTGGTGTATGGGATAGGCCATGTAATAGCAACTCCAGCTATGCTGGAACGAAATGTCGAAGCTGCCACAGCTGGTGAACTTTCACTATATCCTCATTTCCCTACTGAAGTGTTCCAGCTCAGGCTGACACTATCAGCATTATCCTGCGTGATGGAACACATTATAACTAGCGTTTCTTCTCACTGTGTAACTGTCATATAGAATAGTATAGCAGCACTAGGCTGATGTTTCTTATTTTGCTAAATAAAAAGAGAATAATTTTTTTTTTAAATCTCAGCTGTACATTTATGAGCGAGATGAAGGAAGATAAGCAGGGAACTTAAGATGTCTTGAACTATCATTGTTGGTGTGAGAATGGTCTTCCCATCCCTACCTGGAGTCCACCTGGAGGTCGTTCCGAGGGTCAACGCCTCCGCGGCCCAGTCCTTGACCACGTTATGCAAATATCCCAGATGTATTTGTAACAGATGAAACATTTATTGTTATGTTTCTAGAGGTACTCCTGTTAACCCTTTTTGGGGCTACATCTTAGTACTTTTGTATACATATACAGTGGACCCTCGGTTTTCGTGCATCTCCAAACTCTAACATTTATGTAAGTGTATTTTCGTAAGTGCTGTTGCAAGTGTATTTTTGGGGGTCTGAAATAGACTAACCTACGTGACATTATTTCTTAAGGAAGTAAATTCGTTCGGTAATGGCACTTGAGCAGCATTCTGGAACGAATTTTCGGCGAAAACCGAGGGACCGCTGTACTCTTATGCCACCGTCCATAGGATGGATTTGGGGTGTACAAAAATGTAGCAGCTTCGTTGGTTAAATCTATCGTAGATAAATGTAAGGGACTCCAAACTAAACAACCTACCACCATATATAAGAGGGATTATCGACAGACTCCCTGACTGTCTTCAAGAGAAAATCTGACAAGTCTCTTAAATAAGTTCCTGAGTATCCGGACTTTGGTTTGTACGTGGGACTGTGTATGACCAGTAGTAACAGCCTGGTTGACCAGACCTTGATCCACCAGGAGGCCTGGTCTGGGACCACGCCTCGGGGGTGTTTTAACACCGTAAACATCCTTTAGCTAAGTGTTCACAAAATTTATCTTATCGTAATCCCTTCCTTCCTCCCTGCCTTCCTTCCATACTTCCTTCTTTCATTCCTTAATTCCTTTTTCCTTCCTTAATTTTTTTCCCTACCTTTCCTTCCTTCTTTCCTGCCTGTCTTCTTTCCTGCATTCCTTCTTTCCTGTCTTCTTTCCTGCATTCCTTCTTTCCTGTCTTCTTTCCTGCATTCCTTCTTTCCTGCCTTCCTTCCTGCCTGTCTTCTTTTCTGTCTTCCTTTCTTCCTGCCTGTCTTCTTTCCTTCCTTCCTTCCTTCCCTCTTCGTATTCGTATTTCTTCATGGTTTTAAGAAGAGAATACAAGAGAGGTGACGTCAGAGCAACTCAGCACTAAAACAGGGGCCTGAGAGCTAGAGCTCAATGCCAGAGAAACTCTGCCTTCGATTGTGAGTTAACAATTATTATACACGTATGCTCTAAACCCGTGAGGGTAATTCACCTCAGGGATTGGTGGAGGCTCGATCCTCCTACTGGAATGGAAGTGTGGTACGTAGCAGCCTCTGCCTGCCACGGACAGGACACGGACAGAGCAAGGGAAGCAGAGGGTAGCAACATGGAAGAGTGAAGGACTAATGCCAAAGGTACACAGCTCAGGAAGACCAGGTGATAGCTGACAGCTATAGAATACCTCAGTATGAAAATGCCAGGAAGAGAGTGATCAAAGTGTTCTTCATAATAACAAGGCAACAGTGGCTGATCTTGATAACAGAAGCAACCCCAAGGAACACTACTACAAAGAACTCTCTCAACAGGGAGATATTAGGAGAGGAGAAAAAAGAGAAGCCAGAGAAGAGGAAAAGAATAACAGGGACCAAAGAAATGTAGGTTATATGCTTGTATGGGAACTGAATGTCCAGCACTGCCTCCTCTCCATCCTATAACTCACAGGATGAACATAACACCATAGTCTTTAACATTTTTCATAATTACTTCACTGTATCTGTTATAAACACCTCACTCTATATGTTATAAACACCTCACTGTATCTGTTATAAACACCTCACTGTATCTGTTATAAACACCTCACTGTATCTGTTATAAACACCTCACTGTATCTGTCATAAACACCTCACTGTATCTGTTATAAACACCTCACTGTATATGTTATAAACACCTCACTCTATCTATTATAAACACTTCACTATATTATAAACACTTCACTGTATATTATAAACACTTCACAGTATATTATAAACACTTCACTGTATATTATAAACACCTCACTGTATCTGTTATAAACACCTCACTGTATCTATTATAAACACCTCACTATCTATTATAAACACCTCACTGTATATTATAAACACTTCACTGTATATTATAAACACTTCATTGTATATTATAAACACTTCACTGTATATTATAAACACTTCACTGTATATTATAAACACCTCACTGTATCTTGTTATAAACACCTCACTGTATCTGTTATAAACACCACTGTATCTATTAAAAATAAAAGCAATGTAAAAATATATACATATATGTATAAGATTTTTTTAACATTAAGCGAGGGAGGGCGTGCTTGGTATAGACTTCAGAGTGAACACTGTACTCATCTCCTGAAACACACTACCTCGTATATTCCACTGATATATTCATTTTTTTTCCCTCTCGTCTGTATTTGTTTCCTTTCCACAGACTTCTGATCGCTCTACTACTTTCTTTGCCTCGTCTGCTCCGTAATTCACCTCACCTTTCATGGATCAATTTTCCACCAAAACCACTCTCGGATATCTAGATACATTCACTTCCTCCATAATCCTTATTTCCAGTCTGACGTCCAGGCTTTCATTCACTCTATATATATATATATATATATATATATATATATATATATATATATATTATATTATTTATTTATTTATTTATTTATATATTATTGTGACTAGCCAAAGATTCGAACCCATGCTGCTTTGGCCCGCCTCCTGGTGAGCGAAAACCCATGACGCTCTAACCTACAGGACCACGCAATCCTACAAGAACCAAGCACCCAGCGAAGCTAGGTGTGTTTCCTAGAAAGGACTTCTTAATTTTAAATGAGTTCTTGTTAATTGACCAGTTTTACCCATTCGGCACGACATAATATATATATACACGTTTATTTTTAATTAAAATTTAAATTTAAAATATATTTATGGTTACTGGTGATCGTGCGCTCTACTAAAATTTACTCTTTCATCTGCTGGTAGATCGTGATTGAGGTTGTGGCCGCCCCTGCCCTACACCAAGACTTTTCATATTTTTTGAGGCCACGCAACATTCTCTTAAAGATGAGTGGAGACTCATGCTGGTAAAGAAAAGCATGAAGCATGCTTGAGATGAGGTTGGACAAGCATTTCTCTTAGTTTCAATTTGAGAAATATTTTCCTAACATGCGCCAGTAGGCCTGCTGCAGTGTTCCTACATTCTTATGCTCTTATGTACTCATTATCCAGGAAGCTGTTGCTGCAGTACACTTATCTTTATTACTGCCTTTTTTCACCATAGTTCACTGTAATGTTAGAGTATGGTCATAATTACGCAGAGAAAACATTATGAAAGCTGGCACATTATGTGTGGCTTCTTACTGGCACTCTTACAGTCTAGTTAAGAAAAATATCTTTACTAAACATCATTATGACTAAAACAGTCGTTCATTAACACTTATGTTTAGCTCTAAAGTTCTCTCAGATATACTTGATCAAACTTAATATACTCCCTACTGAAATTCTCCTGCCTCTTTCAGCTTTGTTTCACTTAGAGCTACAACACCCAGCTTCTTTTCATTCATAACATTAACAGTCAAGTATTTCTTCTCATCCCTACTACTCCCTCTCAAGTTCACACCACCCAACTTCAAATTTTTTTTTTTTTTTTTTTTTTTACGTTTTAGTAATTGACAAAGGAGAAGGGGTTACTAGCCCCTTCCTCCCGGCATTTTAGTTGCCTTTTACGATACTCATTGCTCACGGAGGAGGGGTTCTTCTCCACTCCTCCATGCAGATGAAAGAAATACTATAAACACAAGACCCATTATGAAATTAGAAAGGAAATTCAGAGGAGTGTGTATAGTACTGTATACACATACAAGTATATACATAACTGCATGTGTAGTATGAACTACCTGGAGAGGGTTTCGGGGATCAACGCCCCCGGGGCCGGACCGTGACCAGGCTTCGTGTAAGCAGTAGAATCAGGATGTACCTGGTGTCATCTTACCATCTTACGTGTTTATGTGACAAACTGAAAGACATCAGCAGTCTTACCAGAATGGTAATCAATTATTGATTTCTGTTCCACACTCATTTGGCAGGATGGTAGCACCTCCCTGTGTGTGTGTGTGTGTTGTGAACACCTGCACTATAATATTCTCATGAACATTGTCAACAATAATGTACAGAACACCCTTCTGTTAATATTGTGGACAATAGATCGTCTATTAATATCGTGTACAATAGATCGTCCTCTATTAAGATCGTGCACAGTAGCGGTCTCTCTATTATGGTTTTGTAAAATGGAATCTTTTGAATAGATCGTGTAGAGTAGATAACTCTCTGTTATAACAACACACTGACTGCAACTTTGCACAGTACCCTAACTGCAACTCTATACAATACCCTGACTGCAACTCTATACACTAACCTGGCTGCATCTCTATACAATACCCTGGCTGCAACTCTACACAATACCCTGACTGCAACTCTACACAATACCCTGACTGCAACTCTACACAATACCCTGACTGCAACCATAATAATTGTATCCAGGGTATTGTAATAGAGAGACTATTGTATGCTATAAGGTGGGTACTAAAGTAACCTATAATAAGTTATATATATATATATATATATATATATATATATATATATATATATATATATATATATATATATATATATATATATATATATATATATATATTTATTTATTTATTTATTAACACATCGGCCGACTCCCACCAAGGCAGGGTGGCCCGAAAAAGAAAAACCCCCATCATCATTCACTCCATCACTGTCCCGCCAGAAGGGTGCCCCACACTACAGCTACAAAACTGCAACATTTACACCCCTCCTTCAGAGTGCCGGCACTGTACTTCCCATCTCCAGAACTCAAGTCCGGCCTGCCGGTTTCCTGAATCCTTCATAAATGTTACTTTGCTCACACTCCAACAGCACGTCAAGTATTAAAAACCATATGCCTCCATTCACTCCTATCAAATACGCTCACACATGCTTGCTGGAAATCCAAGCCCTCGCACACAAACTTCCTTTACCCCCTCCCTCCAACCTTTCCTAGGCCGACCCCTACCCCGCCTTCCCTCCACTACAGATTTATACACTCTCGAAGTCACTCTGTCTCGTTCCATTCTCTCTACATGTCCAAACCACCTCAACAACCCCTCCTCAGCTCTCTGGACAATCGTTTTGGTAATCCTGCACCTCCTCCTAATTTCCAAACTCCGAATTCTTGCATTATATTCACACCACACATTGACCTCAGACATGACATCTCCACTGCCTCCAGCCTTCTCCTCGTTGCAACATTCATCACCCATGCTTCACACCCATATAAGAGCGTTGGTATAACTATACTCTCATACATTCCCCTCTTTACTTCCATGGACAAGGTTCTTTGTCTCCACAGACTCCGAAGTGCTCCACTCACCCTTTTCCCCTCATCAATTCTATGATTCACCTCATCCTTCATAGACCCATCCGCCGACATGTCCACTCCCAAATATCTGAATACATTCACCACCTCCATACTCTCTCCCTCCAATCTGATATCCAATCTTTCGTCACCTATTCTTTTTGTTATTCTCATCACCTTACTCTTTCCTATATTCACTTTCAATTTTCTTCTTTTACACACCCTACCAAATTCATCCACCAACCTCTGCAGCTTCTCTTCAGAATCTCCCAAAAGCACAGTGTCATCAGCAAAAAGCAACTGTGACAACTCCCACTTTGTATTTGCTTCTTTATCTTTTAGCCCAACACCTCTTGCCAAGACCCTCGCATTCACTTCTCTTACAACCCCATCTATAAATATATTGAACAACCACGGTGACATCACACATCCTTGTCTAAGGCCCACTTTTACTGGGAAATAGTCCCTTCCCTCCTACACACTCTAACCTGAGCCTCACTATCCTCATAAAAACTCTTCACTGCTTTCAGTAACCTTCCTCCTATTCCATACACCTGCAACATCTGCCACATTGCCCCCCTATCTACCCTATCATACGCCTTTTCCAAATCCATAAATGCCACAAAAACATCTTTACCCTTATCCAAATACTGTTCACCTATATGTTTCACTGTAAACACTTGGTCTACACACCCCTACCTTTCCTAAAGCCCCTTGTTCATCTGCTATCCTGCTTTCTGTTTTACTCTTAATTCTTTCAATAATAACTCTACCATACACTTTACCAGGTACACTCAACAGACTTATTCCCCTATAATTTTTGCACTCTCTTTTGTCCCCTTTGCCTTTATACAAAGGAACAATACACGCTCTCTGCCAATCCCTAGGTACCTTACCCTCTTCCATACATTTATTAAATAATAGCACCAACCACTCCAAAATTATATCCCCACCTGCTTTTAACATTTCTATCTTTATCCCATCAATCCCAGCTGCCTTACCCCTTTCATTCTACCCACTGCCTCACGAACTTCCCTACACCCACAACTGGCTCTTCCACACTCCTACAAGATGTTATTCCTCCTTGCCCTACACACGAAATCACAGCTTCCCTGTCTTCATCAACATTTAACAAATCCTCAAAATATTCTCTCCATCTTCCCGATACCTCTAACTCTCCATTTAATAACTCTCCTCTCCTATTTTTAACTGTCAAATCCATTTGTTCTCTAGGCTTCCTCAACTTATTAATCTCATTCCAAAACTTTTTCTTATTTTCAACAAAATTTGCTGATAACATCTCACCCACTCTCTCATCTGCTCTCTTTTTACATTGCTTCACCACTCTTTTAACCTCTCTTTTTCTCTCCATATACTCTTCCCTCCTTGCATCACTTCTACTTTGTAAAAACCTCTCATATGCTAACTTTTTCTCCCTTACTACTCTCTTTACATCATCATTCCACCAATCGCTCCAGTGTAAATGTAACCCGGAAGTATACTTCGTCTTGGCTGGTTAAGTGCACATAGGAGGATGAATCTACGTACACTGGGAGTACTTGTTACGTGGCGCAGATTGTATGGGTGGTGGTGTATGGTGCGTGTGTGTGCGTGCGTGTGCGTGCGGTGAAGTAGTACGGTAACTTCCTCCCGGTGTGACCTAGTGCCGTCAGAGCCGCTACGGCCACCGACCCGAGCACAGTCCTCGCGCACACTCCGTCAGGCGGCTGGCTGCTCCCACCACCTCACACAAACACTCACAACACAGGAGACAAACCCTCCCTCACCACCACCACTACCCATGACACCGCCTGCAGGTGCCCAAAGTGCCACAGCGGTGCTGGAGCCACCGCTCGCAACCTCCAACTCTGCTGCTACTGACGCAGAGGTCATTGACCCTCCGCCTCCTCCCGTACTGACCTTACGCAATTAGGAATAACATGAACGCAGGTGCTACACAGGATACAGTGCTTGTGTTGAACGTCTTCTACAAAGTGCCATAGAAGGAATAATAAGTGGTAAGCCAGCAGAAAATGGTGATGTGTTGAAAAGTTAGCCTCTGTGAGTGCCAGGCATCTGAGCACGTGTAACCCCTATGTTATGAACAGTGAAGGTGGCCCTAGTGTACATTAGCGAGTGTAACTGGTGTAGGAGGTGGCAGGAAGGGTGAAGGTGAGTGTAGGTGAGTGTGGAGGGTGTAGGGGCAGCAGGAGAGGCAGGAGGGAGGGTGTTAGTGGCAGCAAGGGCGCCAGTGTTGTGAACGCGCGAGTATCTGCCAGGGGTCATTCACCCCAGCCTCGCTGCTGCAGTCGTCCTTGTGGCCTCACACTCTCTCAACCTCTCACGCCGCCCACCCACCGCCCATCACGCCCCTGCTGCACTACACACCTCTACACCACCTACTGCTGACGGTGCAGCCCCTAGGAGATACAGCAGAAGGCTGTGGAAGGTACAGTGTGTGGAGTGGAGCCATAGTAAGCTGCTCAAGGTTCATTGACCCCACAACTGTGAGCCGCGCGCACCACACACAAACACACACACACATGCACACATAGTCTCACACTCACCACGCCCGCACGCCCACTCACACCTACCTATAAGTTGTGGAAGTATATAAACCCGTAGAAATAAAGAAATATGTGGGCAAGATAAAGAAAAGTTAGGAGGGAGTAACTGGATGTGATCGCAGACGCAGGGATACACTTACCCTGGCGCTGGTACCTGATGAGTGACGCTGGTATTTTTTTTCTGGTATGTGCTGAGTTTCGCCGGCACCTAGTGAGTACTAGTAGTACTTAGTGAACAACGGTAGTGCACATTGAGTGAAGGCGGTGCTTGCTGAGTGACGGTGGTACCCAGTGAGTGACTGGTACTCAGTGAGTAACTGTGGTATCCAGTGAGTAACTGTGGTACCCAGTGAGTGACTGTGGTACCCAGTGAGTGACTGGTACCCAGTGAGTGACTGAGGTACCCAGTGAGTAACTGAGGTACCCAGTGAGTAACTGAGGTACCCAGTGAGTAACTGAGGTACCCAGTGAGTAACTGAGGTACCCAGTGAGTAACTGAGGTACCCAGTGAGTAACTGGTACCCAGTGAGTAACAGAGGTACCCAGTGACTGTGGTACCCAGTGAGTGACTAAGGTACCTGTGAAGTATCATCAGAAAAGACACAGGAAGTACCGTTAGGTTGACGATAGTAGCTGGTGACTGTCAACGGTGGAGAGGTAGGTGGTCACGCTCAGGGTCCCTGGCGGACTCTTCTCTTCTTGGTCGTTACATGAGCATCAGTGAGCACTACCCAGGGTACGGACTGTGCATGAGCACCATTGAGCACCACCCAGGGTACAGACACCACCCCTGGCCTCAGCCAGGGTAGCCAGTTTTGTATACCTTGGTTACAACCTCGTGGGTGGTGCTTTCCACCCCTGGTGACTAGTGGGTTGTAGCCCCTGAGCAGTCACCACAACAAATAGTCAACACCACAACAGGCAGTCTGTCAACAGAGGCAGTCTGTCAAAAGGGGCAGTCACCACAGCAGGCAATCTGTCAACAGGGGCAGTCACTACAACAGGCAGTCTGTCAACAGAGGGAGTCACCACAACAGGCAGTCTGTCAACATAATCAGTCACCACAGCAAACAGTCTGTCAACAGGGGCAGTCACCACAACAGGCATTCATCACAACAGGCAGTCTGTCAGAAGAGGCAGTCACCACAACAGGCAGTCTGTCACCATAATCAGTCACCACAACAGGCAGTCTGTCACCATAATCAGTCACCACAACAGGCAGTCTGTCAACAGAAACGGTCACCACCATCATGACAGCAATCACCAGCAGTGGATAATATCACCTCAGCTAACGTGTACTAAAGTGTTGCTAATCTTATCTAACATAAGGTTATCTGCCTTACAGTGAGACGCATAAGTTGGTGTGTGTGTGTACGCGTGTGTTTATACCATCAGTGACGTGTGATTCATGGTGCAAAACATCCTTGATTATCACCATCAGCAGGTGCTAATCCGCGGTGCTCTACTTAAAGCAGAAATCTACTTCAATACTTTAAAACCTCGAGCACTTTAGTGTGTGTGTGTTTTGTTTACGTGTAAAAATTATTAAAATAGAAATGATTGGAAACAGATCATCTGTGACCTGATTGTATTCTTATAGTCCTCTGTGTTGGAGTAAATTCTGTGACTTTATATTGTAAGTGTTGACGTGTGTGAGAGTGAACTTTGCACTAGTGTACTCTGGCGTGGCAGTGATATTCCCTCCCACAAGACACCACATAAACAATTACGCTGGATCCCCTGAACAAACACCAGTGGGATTTCGGTACCCTGCTGAAGAATCCGGAGGAGAGTGTAGCGAAGATGGATATTTTAAGCGAGTTGTTTGGGCCAGGATGGGAGAGAGAGGTGGCAGGGGATGCTGTAGACACAACCACCCCGTCCTCCTCCACGCCCACGCCCACAAACCGCCCACCCTCAACCGAAAAGAAGTCTAACTCCATCAAAGGTAAAGGTGCATATATGGCCGCGGTTTGTGTTCTCTAGATAAGTCTTAAAGTATGTGACATTTAAGACTCAGTGGTAAGACTTTAGATGTGAGATAAATCTTCCAGAAGCACTTCAATTATAGTCTAAGTCTAGACGTATGATTTAATGTGTAGATTAAGTTTTGTTGTGTGACATAAAGTCTAGAATAAGACTTATAACTTAAGCATCATGATGTAAGTCACATGGCATGTCTGAAACTAGTGTGAAACACGTAAGGAACTAGTGTGAAACACGTCAGGAACTATTGTGAAATACGTCTAAAATAATGAATGATTTATATATGACTCGAAAGTTATGGTGTAGAGTGCAGGATGAGTGGGTGTAGAGTGAAGGATGAGTGGGTGTAGAGTGCAGGATGAGTGAGTGTAGAGTGCAGGATGAGTGAGTGTAGAGTGCAGGATGAGTGGGTGTAGAGTGCAGGATGAGTGGGTGTAGAGTGCAGGATGAGTGGGTGTAGAGTGCAGGATGAGTGGGTGTAGAGTGCAGGATATCCTATGGTGGCCAAAGGAGAACAGAGGGGTTACTTTGGCCACCATTTTGGTTCCCCAGGGCAAAACTTGGCCTGGTTCTGTTATGTTCACTGAAGTTGTCACTAGTGTCACTGAAGTTGTCACCAGTGTCACTGAAGGCAGCTCATTGGGTTTAAAAATACGTTTGATAGATGTGATGTGTGGGTATGGGTAGTACCTGTTTACCATGAACTATTAGTCTTTCCCATGAACCAGTAGACAACAGTGCCACGATCACAACTGCAAAGAAAATGATAGGATGGATAATGAGAACGTTCAAAACAAGAGATGCCAAGCCAATGATGATCCTTTTCAAATCACTTGTTCTCTCTAGGCTGGAATACTGCTGTACATTAACATCTCCATTCAAAGCAGGTGAAATTGCAGATCTAGAGAATGTACAGAGAACCTTTACTGCACATATAAGTTCCATCAAACACCTCAACTACTGGGAACGCTTGGAAGCACTTGACTTGTACTCGCTGGAACGCAGGCGAGAGAGATACATCATAATCTACACTTGGAAAATCCTAGAAGGAATGGTCCCTAATCTACACACAGAAATCACTCCCTACTAAAGCAAAAGACTGGGCAGGCGGTGCAAAATACCCCAAATGAAAAGTAGGGGCGCCATTGGTACACTAAGAGAAAACACCATAAGTGTCCGGGGCCCAAGTTTGTTCAACAGCCTCCCACTGTACATAAGGGGAATTACCAATTTCCCCCTGGCTGCCTTCAAGAGGGAGCTGGACAGATACTTAAAGTCGGTGCCAGATCAGCCGGGCTGTGGTTTGTATGTTGGACTACGTGCGGCCAGTAGTAACAGCCTGGTTGATCAGGCCCTGATCCACCGGGAGGTCTGGTCGTGGACCGGACCGCGGGGGCGTTGATCCCCGGAATACCCTCCAGGTAGACCTGTCTACCATGAGCCAGTAGACATGACTGCAGTGAGTATAGGAAGGCAGGCGTGTGTTGTGAGTGCAATGACCTCGGTATAAGATTTAATCCAGCCTTGTGCTTACTCCAGCCCTCCTCCACACCTCACCTCCAAGACTGATGGTTTGTGTGTGTACTCACCTAGTTGTGGTTGCAGGGGTCGAGTCACTGCTCCTGGCCCCGCTTCTTCACTGGCCGCTACTCTGTCGGTGTGTGTGTGTGTTAGTGTGTGCGTGTGTGTGTGTGTGTGTAGTTTATGACCGTCTAGGAATAAGCTTTTCATTTTGTTCTCTTATAAATATTTGTGAAGGTAGCATGGGCCAGTAGGACTCCTGCAGTGCGCCTTTCTTATGTTCTGTAGTGTGATGGTACACTTTTATGTTCCTGCCTCTACTGTAATTTATTGGCAGTAGTGTACCGTACGATGGTTCAGTATTGTGCACTGTCCCATGCCTCAATATAGGGTACCATACAATGCTTGTGTATGAGGTACCATACCGTGCTTCAGTATAGGGTACCATACCATGCTTAAGTATAGGGTACCATGCAATGCTTATGTATAAGGTACCATACCGTGCTTCAGTATAGGGTACCATACCATGCTTAAGTATAGGGTACCATGCAATGCTTATGTATAAGGTACCATACCGTGCTTCAGTATAGGGTACCATACCATGCTTAAATATAGGGTACCATACAATGCTTATGTATAAGGTACCATACCGTGCTTCAGTATAGGGTACCATACAATGCTTATGTATAAGGAACCATACCATACTTCAGTATAAGGTACCATACAATGCTTAAGTATAGGGTACCATACTATGCTTCAGTATCATGTATCGTACGGTGCTTCAGTATCATGTATCGTACAGTGCTTCAGTATCATGTATCGTACAGTGCTTCAGTATCATGTATCGTACGGTGCTTCAGTATCATGTATCGTAGAGTGTTTCAGTATCATGTATCGTACAGTGCTTCAGTATCATGTATCGTACGGTGCTTCAGTATCATGTATCGTACGGTGCTTCAGTATCATGTATCGTACTGTGCTTCAGTATCATGTATCGTACAGTGCTTAAGTATCATGCATCGTACAGTGCTTCAGTATCATGTATCGTACGGTGCTTCAGTATCATGTATCGTACGGTGCTTCAGTATCATGTATCGTACAGTGCTTCAGTATCGTACAGTGCTTCAGTATCATGTATCGTACAGTGCTTCAGTATCATGTATCGTACAGTGCTTCAGTATCATGTATCGTACAGTGCTTCAGTATCATGTATCGTACGGTGCTTCAGTATCATGTATCGTACAGTGCTTCAGTATCATGTATCGTACGGTGCTTCAGTATCATGTATCGTACGGTGCTTCAGTATCATGCATCGTACGGTGCTTCAGTATCATGCATCATACGGTGCTTCAGTATCATGCATCGTACAGTGCTTCAGTATCATGCATCGTACGGTGCTTCAGTATCATGTATCGTACTGTGCTTCAGTATCATGTATCGTACAGTGCTTAAGTATCATGCATCGTACGGTGCTTCAGTATCATGCATCGTACTGTGCTTCAGTATCATGTATCGTACTGTGCTTCAGTATCATGCATCGTACGGTGCTTCAGTATCATGTATCGTACTGTGCTTCAGTATCATGTATCGTACGGTGCTTCAGTATCATGTATCGTACGGTGCTTCAGTATCATGTATCGTACGGTGCTTCAGTATCATGTATCGTACTGTGCTTCAGTATCATGTATCGTACTGTGCTTTAGTATCATGTATCGTACGGTGCTTCAGTATCATGCATCGTACGGTGCTTCAGTATCATGTATCGTACGGTGCTTCAGGATCATGTATCGTACGGTGCTTCAGTATCATGCATCGTACAGTGCTTCAGTATCATGCATCGTACGGTGCTTCAGTATCATGTATCGTACGGTGCTTCAGTATCATGTATCGTACGGTGCTTCAGTATCATGTATCGTACGGTGCTTCAGTATCATGTATCGTACGGTGCTTCAGTATCATGTATCGTACGGTGCTTCAGTATCATGTATCGTACGGTGCTTCAGTATCATGCATTGTACGGTTCTACAGTATCATGCATTGTACGGTTCTACAGTATCATGTACCGTACTGTGCTTCAGTATTGTGAACTGTACTGTGCTGCAGTATCGTGTACTATACTGTGCTGCAGTATCATGTACTGTACTGTGCTTAAGTATCGTGTACTGTACTGTGCTTCAGTATTGTGTACCGTACTGTGCTTCAGTATCGTGTACTGTACTGTGCTTCAGTATTGTGTACCGTACTGTGCTGCAGTATCATGTACTGTACTGTGCTTCAGTATCATGTACTGTACTGTGCTTAAGTATCGTGTACTGTACTGTGCTTCAGATTGTGTACCGTACTGTGCTCAGTATCTGTACGCTGTGCTTCATGTACATTGTACGTACTGTGCTGCAGTAT
>WNWK01000676.1:317500-350000 GCA_009830355.1 Cherax destructor
TGATGATACGAACAAGGTGATGAATAACACACATGTGAAACACTTATTTACCTTTATTGATTCACTAACTCGTGTGGGGGTTGAACCCATGGGTCAACCCCCGTTCACTGATTTGTTTACCTTTGTTGATGTTATTTTTCGCCTGCAACACAGGCTTCTTCAGTCGAATGAATCGTTCATCTCAAGATTCTTTCGTTATGCTAGTGGTGGTGGTGGGAGTGGTAGTGGTGGTGGTGGTGGTGGAGAAGGTCGTTACCCTCCTGCAGTTGTTGTACTCACAGTGTTGTGGTGAGGTATAAACTTAAGTGTTCCACCTCTGGAGTGACCTTGTCAGACATTTGGTGTGTTCTGTTCTCTCAAATCTTCCATGAGCCTCAGTCTCTCATTCGTCACCACGTGTGTACATCTGTGTCATAGGTGCCACGTGTGTACCTGTGTCACTATATACCACGTGTGTACGTCTGTGTCACTAGGTGCCACGTTTGTTCCTCGGTGTCACTAGGTACTACGTGTGCCCCTTGTCCCTGGATCTTTCATTTCAAGCACTCTGCCCCTAACTAACCTGTTGGCTCCTAGGATTTTCTGTCGTGATCAGTACATGTTGCTTATGAAGGATCTTCCCTCAGCACATCCTCAGTACTTGTTACTCATGAAGGATCTTCCTTCAGCACATCCTCAGTACTTGTTGCTCATGAAGGATCTTCCCTCAGCACATCCTCAGTACTTGTTACTCATGCTGGATCTTCTCTCAGCACATCCTCAGTACTTGTTTCACCTACTGAAGGATCTTCCCTCACCACATCCTCAGTACTTGTTTCACCTACTGAAGGATCTTCCCTCAGCACATCCTCAGTACTTGTTACTCATGAAGGATCTTCCTTCAGCACATCCTCAGTACTTGTTACTCATGAAGGATCTTCCCTCAGCATATCCTCAGTACTTGTTACTCATGCTGGATCTTCTCTCAGCACATCCTCAGTACTTGTTTCACCTACTGAAGGATCTTCCCTCACCACATCCTCAGTACTTGTTTCACCTACTGAAGGATCTTCCCTCAGCACATCCTCAGTACTTGTTTCACCTACTGAAGGATCTTCCCTCAGCACATCCTCAGTACTTGTTTCACCTACTGAAGGATCTTCCCTCACACATCCTCAGTACTTGTTTCACCTACTGAAGGATCTTCCCTCAGCACATCCTCAGTACTTGTTTCACCTACTGAAGGATCTTCCCTCAGCACATCCTCAGTACTTGTTTCACCTACTGAAGGATCTTCCCTCAGCACATCCTCAGTACTTGTTTCACCTACTCGTCTTCTCAAGTGTTGTCAAGTTCAGCTCATTTAATATCTCCTCATAGTTCATGCCTCTCACCTCTGAAACGTGTCTTGTTGCAAACTTTTCGGACCTTTTCGAGTTGCACGTGTTTAACCAGGTGTGGGGTTGCATATTTTGTGATCGTTCTTACCTCGTGAAGTGTTTTCAGGGATTCTTCCATCAGGGCCTTGAATTCGTGGTGTGTGTGTGTGTGTGGGCACTTAGGTAACAGCAGACGATGACAAGGGCGACATATATACCGTCATCAACATCATCAACCTCAGAGCACCAGCACCTACTCTTATCTCTGATACATTCAACACTCAGGATACTTTTCCACCCCAGCTTGACCGATAAGGCGACTTCTGATGATAAGAGCAGACCAATTATTGTCAATCACTACATCTGTCTGGACGATTTGCTGTCTCACTGACTGAACCTCCACTAATTATACTGGACAAGATGTAAGGAAGGTTAGGTTAGGTAAGATTTGTCAGGAAAGACGCTGGTCTTAGTCATATAATGGTCCGTCACTGAGGAAAAGTGAGAAAGTAGAGAAGGGCGACTGGCACAGTGCCAGCTGTGTTGCACTTGGTGTCCAGCTGCCATGGTGCCAGCGGTCGATGATGTCACAGTCACCAATGCCTCTGGCCCTTACAGGTTTTATCTCCTTCCCTCGGTTCCCTGGTCACCTGGTGGAGGAGGTAGCGAGGTGGCCCTCACTGGGTGGTGTGAGGGGGTAGTGCCTGGTACAGTGGGGGGGTATGACACACTGGTGTCTGCCGGCTGAGAGCCGCATCACAGTGTTCCCTTCTGGTGAGTGCCACTCTACTCAGCCACACCTTTCAACCTCTCATAGCTGATTAACCTGTCATGGTATACTTGTCTCCCTACTGAAGTCTCCCAGCTCAGCCTGACACTGCTGAGGTCTCCCACTTCAGGCTGACACTACTGATGTCTCCCACTTCAGGCTGACACTACTGAAGTCTCCCAACTCAGGCTGACACTACTGAAGTCTCCCAGCTCAGACTGACACTACTGAAGTCTCCCAGCTCAGGCTGACACTACTGGAGTCTCCCAGCTCAGGTTGACACTACTGAAGTGTCCCAGCTCAGGCTGACACTACTGAAGTCTCCCAGCTCAGGCTGACACAACTAAAGTGTCCCAGCTCAGGCTGACACTACTGAAGTCTCCCAGCTCAGGCTGACACTACTGAAGTCTCCCAGCTCAGGCTGACACTACTAAAGTCTCCCAGCTCAGGCTGACACTACTAAAGTCTCCCAGCTCAGGCTGACACTACTAAAGTCTCCCAGCTCAGGCTGACACAACTAAAGTGTCCCAGCTCAGGCTGACACAACTAAAGTGTCCCAGCTCAGGCTGACACAATTCAACACGATGTACACTCATCCTGCATGATGCAATATGACAGGGAAAACATAGCTAGCTTTTGCTTGCACTGTGTAACTGTCATGTACAATAGCAGCACACTGTTATTGTCTACAATATTGCTATATAAAAAAAACGATCTTGTTGACACTACTGTTGAATCCATGGTGATACTCTGCCTCATGTTCCTCTCTCATGTTCCTCTCTCATGTTCCTCTCATGTTCCTTGGTATTGCTACTGTTTTGTTCCTCTTGGTACTGGTACTGTTGATGCTGACACGTTACTCGTGGTACTGGTACTGTTACTACTCGTATTGACACTCAAATTACTGTTCTCTCTCTCTCTCTCTCTCTCTCTCTCTCTCTCTCTCTCTCTCTCTCTCTCTCTCTCTCTCTCTCTCCTCTCTCTCTCTCCCCTCCCTCCTCCTTCTCTCTTGCCTTTTTTCATACTCTCAATCTGCTTGACACCTGTTTGTATTACAGATTAACATTCTTCATTGAATATATTATAGACTAACTTTCTTCACTAAATGCATTATAAATTAACATTCTTCACTAAATACATTATAGTTAACATTCTTCACTAAATACATTATAAATTGTCATTCTTCACTGAATATATTATATACTAACATTCTTCACTAAATGCATTATAAATTAACATTCTTCACTGAATACATTATATACTAACATTCTTCACTAAATGCATTATAAATTAACATTCTTCACTGAATATATTATATACTAACATTCTTCACTAAATGCATTATAAATTAACATTCGTCACTGAATACATTATAGTTAACATTCTTCACTGTATTACAGATTCTCGTCACTGTGAACACCTCAAAGCACTTCAGATATTATCTCAGGAACGGTGAAGAGAGATACGTGATTATATACTTGTAAATACTGGAGGGTCAGGCACCCCAGAAACACACAATAGTAACACTGGAGTTAGAGATGAGTTGAGAGGCATCGAATTGATGCAGTGATGAGTTAGATTAGGTTAGACATAGTTAGAGAACATTTGGTCTGCATCCTTGGTTCCATTCTTTTTAATTCATCTACTAGAAGATGTTAGAAGTATTGTCAGAGCGAATGTTATTAATAGTAAGGGTGTGTGTGATCACCCAGGTTGTGATGGTTGTATTTTTTATAGGATTCTGGGTGGGTCGGATCACCCAGGTTGTGATGATTTCATTTTTCTAAGACTGGTTGTGTCTGATCACCCAGGTTGTGATGATTGCATTTTTCTAAGACTGGTTTTGTCTGATCACCCAGGTTGTGATGATTGTATTTTTCTAAGACTCTGGTTGTGGCTGATCACCCAGGTTGTGATGAGAGACAGTTGTTTGGTCTACCTGGAGTGTGGTGAGGTACAGATGGTCAAGATAATTCATGAAATACAGGACAGGTTAGGTAAGGTTAGTCAGGAAACAGGACAAGTGTTTCCTGACGTGGGTCTTAGTCATATGATGACACGCAACTGAAGCTTTTTGTCATCTGACCGAGGCCTTCCGCTGGCTTACCCCTCCACCACTTTAAAAATTATAGTTATGATTATAACTATTTCATGCCACTTATGTAGTACATGATAACTAGAAGAGAAGACATGATTAACTGACAGTGATTTGTAGAGTTTGTGGGTATAGTTATTTTGGATTACTGCTTTATCATAACTTATCTTGGATTACTGCTTTATCATAACTTATCTTGGATTACTGCTTCATCATAACTTAAGTTATCTTGGAGTACTTCTTCTTAGTGACATAAGCCAGCTGATAACAGTTACATCTGCCACCACCAATAACAACACCATGTACACCACTACACCTACACCAGCAACACCATGTACACCACTACACCCACACCAGCAACACCATGTACACCACTACACCCACACCAGCAACACCATGTACACCACTACACCCACACCAGCAACACCATGTACACCACTACACCCACACCAGCAACACCATGTACACCACTACACCCACACCAGCAACACCATGTACACCACTACACCCACACCAGCAACACCATGTACACCACTACACCCACACCAGCAACACCATGTACACCACTACACCCACACCAGCAACACCATGTACACCACTACACCCACACCAGCAACACCATGTACACCACTACACCCACACCAGCAACACCATGTACACCACTACACCCACACCAGCAACACCATGTACACCACTACACCCACACCAGCAACACCATGTACACCACTACACCCACACCAGCAACACCATGTACACCACTACACCCACACCAGCAACACCATGTACACCACTACACCCACACCAGCAACACCATGTACACCACTACACCCACACCAGCAATACCATGTACACCACTACACCCACACCAGCAACACCATGTACACCACTACACCCACACCAGCAACACCATGTACACCACTACACCCACACCAGCAACACCATGTACACCACTACACCCACACCAGCATCCATCTCCATAATAACACCTCCACCTAACACCACTTAACCACCATCACTTTAACACCAGATACATCTGCTACCATATTAACACCAACTACCGTATTAACACCATATACATCTATCATATTAACACCAGATACACCTGCTACCATATTAACACCAGCCACACCTGCTACCATATTAACACCAGCTACACCTGCTACCATATTAACACCAGTTACACCTGCTACCATATTAACACCAGCTACACCTGCTACCATATTAACACCAGCTACACCTGCTACCTTATTAACACCAGCTACACCTGCTACCATATTAACACCAGCTACACCTGCTACCATATTAACACCAGCTACACCTGTTATCTTATTAAGCTTGGATAAATACTATAAAATATCGATCACCTGATGGTGTTCTTGGCAGCAGGGAACACTGTGTCCTGCAGGTAGTGTTTTGGTGGGTCTCGTGGAGCTCCTGGCAGCAGGACACAGCACTCCTCTCACTGCCCTGGCCACTGTAGTCTAGAGTACAGCAGCTGGGTTCACTGATCTGACTTACTGTGATTGGGTATGACCTGTGACATTTGTAACTACCTTTACTTACAGTGCTGGTTGATGCTACAATGATGGCTTTAGGTGCTGTTGTTGTAGCTTTTACTATTGGTGATGATGCTGTCTATGTTGGTATTGGTGCTGCTGAGGACGCTGTTGTTATTGCTGGTGTTGCTAGTTTGCTGGTGTTGCTAGTATTGCTGGTGTTGCTAGTGCCGTTGTGGTCACTGATGCTGGTGTGGTTGCTGCTACTGTTGTTGTTGTTCCTACTGTGGCTCTTGGTATTATTGGTGCTGGTGTGACTGCTGTTATTGGTGCTGGTGTGACTGCTGCTGTTGATTATGTTTCTGTTATTCCACTGGTGGTCTGGCTTCGTCTGCTGCTGTTCTTGCTGCTTGATCATATTGGTGAAATTGGTGCCTGGTGTTAGTGAGGAGTGTAGTGATGTCTGGTGTAAGCGAGGGTTGTAGTAGTGATTGTGGTGGCAGATGCCACTGGTGGTTGTGGTGATTGTGGTGGCAGCTGGCACTGGTGGTTGTGGTGGCAGCTGGCACTGGTGGTTGTGGTGACTGAGGCTGGGTTAGTATCAGTCAACCAGTCTGCTAGTTCCTGTTGAATGTCTTAGTGAGTGAGGGAGAAATGTCTAGTATCGACCAGTCTGTTGTATTGTCAAACATTCTTAAGTAACCCACTCAGTGCCACGCCCACCTCTGTGAGGTGGGTGTGGCACTGAGTGGGTTACTACACCGTCTCACAGAGGTGGGTGGTGTAGTAGTGATAATGTGAAAGTCTACCACCCACCCTAACTCCCACCTTTCCTCTCTCCCCCTCCCTCCCTCCACTTCCTACCCTCTCTCCCTCTCCCACATCTTCCCATCCTCCCTTCCCCTCTCTCACGCTCCTTCACTTCCTCTCTCCCTCAGTCAATCAGTTCCTGTTCTATCCATATCTCTCTCACTTCTCTTTACCTTTCTACTTTCCCTACACTCGTTCTCTACCTCTTTCTCTCACGCTCACCACAATGTTCCCACGCTCCTTTTATTGTTCCCACGCTCCTCACAGTGTTCCCATGCTACTTACATTGTTTCCACGCTCCTCACAATGTTCCCATGCTACTTACATTGTTCCCACGCTTTTTATATTGTCCCCACGCTCCTTATATTGTTCCCACGCTCCTTATATTGTTCCCACGCTGTTTTTTGCTGCTGCTGTTACTGCTACTGTTGGCTTTGTTGCTGTTTTTGCTGCTGTTGTTGTACCTGCTGTTGCTAGTGGTTGTGGTGGTATTGCTTCTGCTGTTACTGCTGCTGTTGTCGCTGTTGTTGCTGCTGCTGCTTCTTATTCTTCTGATGTTATGATCATGACACTTTTATTAGTGCCGTGACACTGCTGTAATTATAGAAGTGACATACCCGTGGCACTGTTATGTACGTGGCACTGTTATGTTTGTGGCACTTATATACGTGGCACCGTTATGTACGTGGCACTGTTATGTACGTGGCACCATTGTTTGTGGCAGTTATGTACGTGACACTGTTATGTACGTAGCAATGTTATGTTCGTGGCACTGTTATGTACGTGGCACTGTTATGTTCGTGGCACTATTATGTATGTGGCACTGTTATGTTCGTGGCACTTATGTTCGTGACACTGTTATGTACGTGGCACTGTTATGTTCGTGGCAATGTTATGTTCGTGGTATTGTTATGTTCGTGGCACTGTTATGTTCATGTCATTTATCTTCGTGGCACTGTTATGTTTATGTCACTGTTATGTTCGTGGCACGGTTATGTTCGTGGTAGTGTTATGTCTTTAAAAGTTTAAGTCCATGGCACTGATAAAATTCCTGTGGCAGTGGCATTGTTGGTGGCACTGTGTCAGTGTAGGAGGGAGGCGGGTCAGTGAACTCCGGTCTGGCCGGCACGCTGCTGCCTTCCATAGTGCCATGGCGCTGCCTTCCATAGTACCAGGTTGCTGCCTTCCATAGTGTCAGGCTGCTGTCTTCCATAGTGCCACGTTGCTGCCTTCCATAGTGCCAGGCTGCTGCCTTCCATAGTGCCAGGCTGCTGCCTTCCATAGTGCCATGTTGCTGCCTTCTATAGTGCCACGGTGCTGCCTTCTATAGTGCCGGGCTGCTGCCTTCCATGGTGCCACGCTCCTGCCTTCCATAGTGCCACGCTGGTGCCTTCCATAGTACCGAGCTGCTGCCTTCCATAGTGCCACGCTGCCGCCTTCCATAGTACCACGGTGCTTCATTCCATAGTGCCACGTTGCATCCTTCCATAGTGCCACGATGATGCCTTTCATAGTACCAGGCTGCTGCCTTCCATAGTGCCACGCTGCTGCCTTCCATAGTGCCACGGTGCTGCCTTCCATAGTGCCACGATGCTGTCTTCCATAGTACCAGGCTGCTGTCTTCCATAGTGCCAGGCTGCTGTTTTCCATAATGCCACGATGCTGCCTTTCATAGTGTCAGGCTGCTGCCTTTCATAGTGTCAGGCTGCTGCCTTCCATAGTACCATGCTGCTGCCTTCCATAGTGCCAGGCTGCTGCCTTCCATAGTGCCATAGTACCAGGCTGCTGCCTTCCATAGTGCCACACTGCTGCCTTCCATAGTGCCCAGATGCTGCCTTCCATAGTACCAGGCTGCTGCCTTCCATAGTGCCACGCTGCTGCCTTCCATAGTGCCACACTGCTGCCTTCCATAGTGCCACGGTGATGCCTTCCATAGTACCAGGCTGCTGCCTTCCATGGTGTCAGGCTGCTGCCTTCCATAATGCCACGCTGCTGCCTTCCATAGTGCCAGGCTGCTGCCTTCCATAGTACCAGGCTGCTGCCTTCTATAGTGCCAGGCTGCTGCCTTCCATAGTGTCATAGGGGCAGCACTGACAAGTGCCACAACACTGTTGTATACGAAACTGCCTGCATGTGGACGTTGCCTGCATGTTAACACTGCCTGCATGTTAATGTTGCTTGCATGTTGACACTGCCTACATGTAGGCGCTGCCTGCATGTTGACACTGCCTGCATGTTGACACTGCCTGCATATTGACACTGCTTGCATATTGACACTGCCTGCATGTTGACACTGCCTGCATTTTGACACTGCCTGCATGTTGACACTATGTTGACACTGCCTGCATATTAACACTGCCTGTATGTTGACACTGCCTACATGTTGACACTACCTGTATGTTGACACTTTCTGCATGTTGGCTACCCGTACTGTAAACTATATACACTTGTTGAGACATCTCACATTGTAGAGTCATAATAAATAATGATTTATGACACCATTATAGCTGCCCCCTCTGCCCTCCTGGGCCAGGTTTGTCTGGCCCAACAGGAGTTATAGACATAGGATAAAATGACTAGACTCTGCGCTTATCCACAACATCACCCGGAGCTAGTCAGTCAGGCAGTTGATGCTGGCGGCCGGCTGGCCCATACATTCATCACAGCCTTGTTGATCTTGCATTTGACTAGTTTCCTAGTGCGAGCTTCTACGCTTGTTCTGGCAGGGCTTTTGATACCTTCTGGGAAGATGGTCAGTAGTCTGGAGCCACGGATGTTGATGCAGTGTTTTCTTATTATGGCCGGAGTGCGCCTGCTTTTCACTGCCTTTCGCCAGATCAAATTTATACAATACCGACACTTTTATGAATGAGACACATGCCTCTATATGAGACCTCATGCCTCTGTATGAGGTCCCAGGCCTCTGTATGAAGCCTCATGCCTCTGTATGAGGTCCCATGCCTCTGTATGAGGCCTCATGCCTCTGTATGAGGTCCCATGCCTCTGTATGAGGTCCCATGCCTCTGTATGAGGTCCCATGCCTCTGTATGAGGCCTCATGCCTCTGTATGAGGTCCCAGGCCTCTGTATGAAGCCTCATGCCTCTGTATGAGGTCCCATGCCTCTGTATGAGGTCCCATGCCTCTGTATGAGGTCCCATGCCTCTGTATGAGGCCTCATGCCTCAGTATAAGGTTCCATGCCTCTGTATGAGGTTCCATGCCTGTTAATTAGATAAAGCCTGATCCGCAGGCGATACGTATCTCCAAGAAAAATACCCAGGTGCTACATAGTTGTCTTAATTATTACCCATCTTCATAAATCAAGTCAACCTTGAGGCCCAGACTCACAGAAAGGGGTTTCATCAATAGGAGAACCTTCAACGTAGGATAAGTAAGATCATCTGGGAAATATCTGGGTTACGTCAACAATTAAGAGGATAGGTTGAGGGATGAAAGGTGACAACCCTTCCAGAGAGGAATGACAAGGCTCGTCTCGTGGACATTTAAGAGTGTAAAGTTGTTTAACTGTAAAGCCCAACTCTTGAAGACGACCGCAGTGACACTTGTGAGAAACAACAACCTCAAGACAATACGAAATTCCTTCTTACAAAGAGTAGTGTACACATGGAAGAGTTCCCTCAAGATAAGAGGAAATTTCCTCTTACAAAGAGTAGAGTACACATGGAAGAGTTCCCCTCAAGATAAGAGGAAATTCCCTCTTACAAAGAGTAGTGTACACATGGAAGAGTTCCCTTAAGATAAGAGGAAATTCCCTCTTACAAAGAGTAGTGTACACATGGAAGAGTTCCCTCAAGATAAGAGGAAATTCCCTCTTACAAAGAGTAGAGTACACATGGAAGAGTTCCCCTCAAGATAAGAGGAAATTCCCTCTTACAAAGAGTAGTGTACACATGGAAGAGTTCCCCTCAACACAAGAGGAAATTCCCTCTTACAAAGAGTAGTGTACACATGGAAGAGTTCCCCTCAACACAAGAGGAAATTCCCTCTTACAAAGAGTAGTGTACACATGGAAGAGTCTCCCTCAAAACAAGAGGAAATTCCTTGATCTTCTTAGAAAGTGTAAGAAAGTAGGGCAGTGTCGCTGTCTTGCTGGTGGGGAGCAAAGCTCAGATCATCTCCTAAATGATGAGGGAGAATTCTTCAGTTCAAATGGCAGGAGTCTACGCAAGGCACGACAAGTAAATACAGGTCAATATCAACCGTGTGTGCATACGTGTGCACTCACCTATTGTGCTTACGGGGGGTTGAGTCTCGGCTCCCGTAAGTGTGTTTATCTCATTGCTACTTACCAGTTGTCAAAGGTGCTTTGACAACTGTGTGTGTGTACTAAACTATCTGTGGTTACGGAGGTCGATTCGTAGCTCCTGGCCCCGCCAGTTCGCTAGTCGTTACTAGGTCCACTCTCTCCCTGCCCCAAGAGCTTTATTGTGTGTGTGTGTGTGTGTGTGTATGTATGTGTGTATGTGTGTGTGTGTGTCTATGTATGTGTACTCACCTAATTGTGGTTGCAGGGGTCGAGACTCAGCTCCTGGCCCCGCCTCTTTGCTGTCCGCTACTGGGTCTCTGCTCTTCCCGCTCCATGAGCTTTATCATACCTTGTCTTAAAACTATGTATGGTTCTCGCCTCCACTATATCGTTCGCTAGACTATTCCACTTCCTAACTACTCTATGGCTGAAGAAATGCTTCCTAACATCCCTTTGACTCATCTGAGTCTTCAGCTTCCAGTTGTGTCCCCTTGTTTCTGTGTTCCCTCTCTGGAACATCCTGTCACTATCTACCTTGTCGATTCCCCGCAGTATTTTGTATGTCGTTATCATGTCTCCCCTAACCCTCCTGTCCTCCAGTGTCGTCAGGCCTATTTCCCTTTACGCTCTGGAACTAGCCTTGTTGCAAACCTTTGCACGTTCTCTAATTTCTTGACATGCTTTACCAGGTGTGGGTTCCAAACTGGTGCTGCATACTCCAGTATGGGCCTAACGTACACGGTGTACAGTGTCTTGAACGATTCCTTACTGAGGTATCGGAACGCTATTCTCAGGTTTGCCAGGCGCCCATATGCTGCACCAGTTATCTGGTTGATGTGTGCTTCCGGAGACGTGCTCGGTGTTATACTCACCCCAAGATCTTTCTCCTTGAGTGAGGTTTGCAGTCTTTGGCCACCTAGCCTATACTCTGTCTGCGGTCTTCTTTGCCCTTCCCCGATCTTCATGACTTTGCATTTGGCGGGGTTAAATTCGAGTAGCCAGTTGTTGTTGGTGTTATGTTGTTTTTCGATTTTATTCATATGTTTTTTTCCAGTTGAAATTTTATTTCCATTTGTTTTCCCTTGTTGTGTTGTTGTGTCCTCCCTCACTTTTATAAGTGTTGATGAGGTTTGCAGTTATTGTTGAGTACTGTGAGGTTAGTTCTCTTAACCTATCATCACATCCCACTTGTTTTAGATCAAGGACCACACTCATGGCAAACCTCTGAACTTTCTCCATTTTTTTGATTGTCTGGTGAGATGAGTGTCCCATGTTGGCGTCACATACTCTGTTACTGTATGTTGTGTAGTGTGTGTGTATGTGTGTGTGTGTAACTCCTGGGTTGTACTAGCACTGTGTCAGCTGTTCTACTGTGTGTGTGTGTGTGTAACTAGTGGGTTGTCCTGGCACTGTGCCAGCTGTTCTACTGTGTGTGTAACTCCTGGGTTGTACTGGCACTGTGCCAGCTGTTCTACTGTGTGTGTGTAACTTCTGGGTTGTACTGGCACTGTGCCATCTGTTCTACTGTGTGTGTGTACCTCCTGAGTTGTACTGGCACTGTGCCAGTTGTTCTACTGTATGTGTAACTCCGGGGTTTTACTGGCACTGTGCCAGCTGTTCTACTGTGTGTGTGTGTAACTCCTGGATTGTACTGGCACTGTGCCAGTTCTACTGTGTGTGTAACTCCTGGGTTGTTCTGGCACTGTGCCAGCTGTTCTACTGTGTGTGTGTGTGTAACTCCTGGGTTGTGGCACTGTGCCAGCTGTTCTACTGTCTGGAGTATTTTTAGTCTTTCTATCAAGTCGATGTTTGTGTTTTTTCGACGATCTAAGATTTGCTTCAATTTTCGTCCGTTCCTAAACGTTTCTCTCAGTGTGTCCTGAACGTTTCTCTCCATCACAGTGTTTCCTAAACGTTTCTCTCAGTGTGTCCTGAACGTTTCTCTCCACAGTGTTTCCTAAACGTTTCTCTCAGTGTGTCCTGAACGTTTCTCTCCATCACAGTGTTTCCTAAACGTTTCTCTCAGTGTCCTGAACGTTTCTCTCCATCACAGTGTTTCCTAAACGTTTCTCTCAGTGTGTCCTGAACGTTTCTCTCCATCACAGTGTTTCCTAAACGTTTCTCTCAGTGTGTCCTGAACGTTTCTCTCGACCACAGTGTTTCCTAAACGTTTCTCTCAGTGTGTCCTGAACGTTTCTCTCCACAGTGTTTCCTAAACGTTTATCTCAGTGTGTCCTGAACGTTTCTCTCCATCACAGTGTTTCCTAAACGTTTCTCTCAGTGTGTCCTGAACGTTTCTCTCCATCACAGTGTTTCCTAAACGTTTCTCTCAGTGTGTCCTGAACGTTTCTTGCCCACTTTACTATTACTATATGCTGCCTGAGCAGGTACTGTATTGTGCACCTGGAGGTCATTCTGTGACCTCCGGGTGTACAATACATTTACTGTAGCCTCTGTAATGCTGGTACAAAATACCAGGATTACAGAGGTTACAGGGAGTCTTCATCAGACCCCCACTCGACGTAGTTACATCTACGACAAATACCTGGATAAGAATGAGTGGTTTTTGATAAGGACTTGCCTTGTATGGGCCAGTAGGCCTTCTTCAGTGCTCCTCCATTCTTATGTTATTTGAAATATTAGTCATTTCATAGGTAACAAATTCTTCACATACCTAATCTATACAATACAAACCACAGAACGGGTGGGATTTAAACCCATGGCTAGTGAGTCGTAAAATTCACTAGCCACTGGACCAGCTGGCTATAATAAGATTAATCCAACCAGGTATATTTATACACCATAGGGAGGTTAGCATGGGCCACCACTGTGACCACAATTTCAAATTTTTTGCAGATGAATTTCCGGCCAGCGTGGCCGTAACGAACTCTAGCTCATGTCCCCTCAAAGCTGCCATCGTGTTATTACGATTTCGTGAGTCATGATAACTATACAATACGAATCAACATTCCCAAGAAAATTCATGTATTTTTAATACTGCTAAAAACACTGACCAGTATTAGGTTACAGTCTCATCAAAAACGGTTACAGTTCAGTCATGTAGTCGATACAAAATGTAGATACAGTGTCAAGATTTCAGATATCTTATTAATACTGAAGTGATGATATCTTACTTCCTGTAGAATTTGTTTGGTGTATTTAAATGATTGGACGCTGTGTGTAGTAGTGTTGGACGCTGTGTGTTGTAGTATTGGATGGTTGGACACTGTGTGTTGTAGTATTGGATGGTTGAACACTGTGTGTTGTATTGGATGGTTGAACACTGTGTTGTATTGGATGGTTGAACACTGTGTGTTGTATTGGATGGTTGAACACTGTGTTGTATTGGATGGTTGAACACTCGAGGGCTTAGTACCAAACTTGCACACAAAAATCACTCCGTACGAAAGCAAAAGACTCGGCAGGCGATGTAACATCCCCCCAATGAAGAGCAGGGGTGCCACTAGCACGTTGAGGGACAACACAATAAGTGTGAGGGGCCCAAGATTGTTCAACTGCCTCCCAGCATACATCAGGGGGATTACCAACAAGCCCCTGGCTGTCTTCAAGCAGGCACTGGACAGGCACCTCAAGTCGGTACCTGATCAGCCGGGCTGTGGTTCGTACGTTGGACTGCGTGCGGCCAGCAGTAACAGCCTGGTTGATCAGGCTCTGGTCCAACAATAGGCCTGGTCACAGACCGGGCCGCGGGGGCGTTGACCCCTGGAATTCTCTCCAGGTAGACTCCAGGTAGTATTGGATGGTTGAACACTGTGATGTAGTATTGGATGGTTGAACATGTGTTGTAGTGTTGGATGGTTGAACACTGTATAGACTGGTGCTGATCCTCTTACCGTCTCCAGACATGTTTTACTTGACACATTTCATCTGTACTTTCTATCTTCCGACTCACTTCCTAGTTCTTTTCTAGATTATTTTTTTATTTGAGAAACCAAACTTATATCCGACATTCTATTTCATGCTGATTGGGCAAAGTCCTCGACTTGACCATGTTCCTGGAGGCCTATGTAACATTGATAGTCTCAGTGACATTTTTAGTCGGCAGGTCGTATATTTACGGGCCAGCAGCAGCCTGACTGACCAGGCAAGCACCAGACGAGCCTGGCCCAAGGCTGGGCTCTGGGAGTAGAAAAACTCTGGGAATTCATCGGAGGTTTTTCAAAGGTTTAAGCGTTTGTTCCAGAGTACTGAGTTTAAGAGTCGTCCCAGACAAGGATTGTACATGATTAGTTTCCTGGGAGGGTATGTGGGTATTGTGATATCAAAAGCTTTTTATCTGCCATTTTAGCGGGAAGTGCTATTGTTTCCTAGCGTGAGTTATCCTAATGTGTTGGCTATTGTTGGTAGTCATCTTGATTCACTTGTCCCATGTTCTGACAGTTGTCTAGAAGCAACATTGTGTTGCTCACCAAGCAACAGCTTCAAGCCTATCATGATACTCAACATATTTCTCAGAGAGAAATTAGGTCAAATAAGAACGATCCCAAATGGATGAATAGGAGACTAAAGGATCTTTTAGGAGAAAAAATAGGAGTTTATAGGTGCATCCGAAGATGAGGTGTCTCGCATTGTGTCAGCAACACCAGATGTACCTAATACTTTCCTCATATTAAGTATTTTGGGGGTTATAAGGAAACCAAGAATAATTTTAGGGCTTTGTTTTTTCCAAGTTTATCAAAGGTTTTACCATGTTGCAAAACAAAACAAGGGGCATGGTATAGAACACAAGATACGTCCGGTAAAAGGTAGGGGGAACGATGAGTATGGAGAGAGAGAGAGAAGGGTGGGGGGACCACGACTCTTCAACACCCTCCTTTCACGCATAAGTGGGACTGCCAGCATTTGTGTTTTTGCGAGTAATTCTATCGACGATCTTATGTGCGCTGAATACATTATTTTAGCACTTACAATATTTGCATCATAGGATTGTACCCTATAACACTTGTGAAGGTATTTGAGGCTGCTGTTACACTTGTTTTTTGATACAGTTGTTAGCGTACCTGGGTCAGTGATATCTAGATATTTACAAGAAGACACATTGTCAATAGACTTGTCAGTAAGCTTTGATTTTAGATTTAGATTTAGTGATGTACTTTTACTGTTATCAAGGTGTCTCTCAGACTCCTTGATTGTCTCTACAGAAATCAAGGTGCTCCTTGATTGTTCCTCTTCGTGACGTCAAAGTGTTTCTTGCTTCATAAAAGGTGTTCCCTCTGTGTTTATCATGGTGTTCACTGAATGTTTTGTTCATGGTGTTTCCTGAAAGTTCCTTGTTCATCACTTTGTTCCTTGAGCGTTGCTTTTTCTGAACGTTCCTTTGCTAATTAGGGTGTTCTCTGAACATTTCTTGTTCATCAAGGTGTTCTTTGAATAGTTTCCCGTCAACTTGACACACCCCGATGGGTTATCAGTCAAGTTGGTTATCCCAACACACTCTTCAAATATACCTGCATACGCACGCACACACACAGAGGGGCCAGGAGCTAAGACTCAACCCATGCAACCACAAATAGGTGAGTACACACACACACGCACACACACACACAGAGATGAGTCATAGTGATGTTAGAAAGTATTTCTTCAGCCTTAGAATTGTCAGGAAAGGGAGAAGGCTGGAGAATGAAACAGTGGAGGCAGGATCCAGACATTGCTCTAAGATGAGGTACGATAAGGCTCTTGGAGCAAGGAGTTGGCGTAGTAGCGACTAGCGAAGAGGGGAGGGGCAGGAGCTGTGAATCGACCCCTGCAACCACAGATAGGTGAGTACACAGATTAACAACAACAGCGACGACAACAACACAACAAGGTGAGAAGAGAGCACAAGTGTCTTGGGAGGTGAGTCACAGAAGCCAGCGTGGCAGAGATACACCACAACCACCATCATCAATATAATACCTGTGACATGTGCACAAACACGCCACATACCCACCCGCTAAAGCCACATACCCACCTTTAAGACCACATACCCTCTCGCTAATTCCTCACCTGCCACCGGCAACCATAGCAGCGCTCTCTTTGTTAGCACCAAACCTACCCGTTTTTTGTTGCTACCAAAGCCGGATGTATGAACAACAGTGTCCTGCTGCTGCTGCATTCTATATTATAGTTACATAGTAGGAACAAAAGCCAGCTGTTTCCCTGTCGCATTCTATCACACACACACACACACACACACACACACACACACACACACACACACACACACACATCTAGGAGCACCTAGAAAGACACAAGCTTATAAACGACAACCAGCACGGTTTCAGGGAAGGAAAATCCTGTGTCACAAACCTACTGGAGTTTTATGACAAGGTAACAGAAGTAAGACACGAGAGAGAGGGGTGGATAGACTGCATTTTTTTGGACTGCAAGAAGGCGTTCGACACAGTTCCTCACAAGAGATTAATGCAAAAGCTAGAGGATCAGGCACACGTAACAGGAAAAGCACTGCAATGGATCAGAGAATATCTGACAGGGAGGCAACAACGAGTCATGGTACGTGACGAGATGTCAGAGTGGGCACCTGTGACGAGTGGAGTTCCACAAGGGTCAGTCCTAGGACCTGTACTGTTTTTGGTATATGTGAATGACATAACGGAAGGGGTAGACTCAGAAGTGTCACTATTTGCAGATGATGTGAAGTTAATGAGAAGAATCAAATCAATCGAGGATCAGGCAGGACTACAAAGAGACCTGGACAGGCTGCAAGCCTGGTCCAGTAAGTGGCTCCTTGAATTTAACCCTGCCAAATGTAAAGTCATGAATATCGGGGAAGGGCAAAGAAGACCGCAGACAGAGTATAGTCTAGGTGGCCAAAGACTGCAAACCTCACTCAAAGAAAAAGATCTTGGGGTGAGTATAATACCGAGCACATCTCCTGAGGCACACATCAATCAGATAACTGCTGCAGCATACGGGCGGCTGGCAAACCTAAGAATAGCGTTCCAATACCTCACTAAGGAATCATTCAAGACTCTGTATACCATATACGTCAGGCCCATACTGGAGTATGCAGCACCAGTTTGGAACCCACACCTGGTCAAGCACGTCAAGAAATTAGAGAAAGTGCAAAGGTTTGCAACAAGACTAGTCCCAGAGCTAAGGGGATTGTCCTACGAAGAAAGGTTAAGGGAAATCGGCCTGACGACACTAGAGGACAGGAGGGTTAGGGAGACATGATAACGACATATAAAATACTGCGAGGAATAGATAAGGTGGACAGAGACAAGATGTTCCAGAGAGGGGACACAGAAACAAGGGGTCACAATTGGAAGTTGAAGACTCCTATGAGTCAAAGGGATGTTAGGAAGTATTTCTTCAGTCATAGAGTTGTCAGGAAGTGGAATAGCTTAGAAAGCGACATAGTGGAGGCAGGAACCATACATAGTTTTAAGACTAGGTTTGATAAAGCTCGTGGAGCAGGGAGAGAGAGAGAGGACCTAGTAGCAATCAGTGAAGAGGCGGGGCCAGGAGCTATGACTCGACCCCTGCAACCACAAATAGGTGAGTACAAATAGGTGAGTACATACACACACACACACCTGCTTACCTACGCAACAGTGTTTACTACGGTGATAAACGGTACAAAATACCAACACGATGGGAAGATAGACACTACAGGTCCTTGATGATGTGAAAGATCACGAAAGTGCTTGGAATTTCTCTTATTTTTTTTTCACATGGGGTTGTTTTACATATTGTAATATCATAAGAACATAAGAACATAAGAAAGGAGGAACACTGCAGCAGGCCTGTTGGCCCATACTAGGCAGGTCCTTCACAATCCGTCCCACTAACAGAATATTTGCTCAACCCAATTTTCAATGCTACCCAAGAAATAATCTTTGACAATTCTACCCACTCATGCGCGAGTCCCACTCAAATCCAACCCCTCTCACTCATGAATTTATCCAACCTAAATTTGAAACTACCCAAGGTCCTAGCTTCAATAACCCTACTAGGCAGACTGTTCCACTCATCAACTACCCTATTTCCAAACCAATACTTTCCTATATCCTTTCTAAATCTAAACTTATCTAACTTGAATCCATTATTGCGGGTTCTCTCTTGGAGAGATATCCTCAAGACCTTATTTATATCCCCTTTGTTAATACCCATTTTCCACTTGTATACCTCGATCATGTCTCCCCTCATTCTACGTCTTACAAGTGAATGTAATTTTAGGGTCTTCAATCTTTCTTCGTAAGGAAGATTTCTAATGCTATGTATTAATTTAGTCATTCTACGCTGAATGTTTTCTAACGAATTTATGTCCATTCTGTAATATGGAGACCAGAACTGAGCTGCGTAATCTAGGTGAGGCCTTACTAATGATGTATAAAGCTGTAATATAACCTCTGGACTTCTGTTGCTAACACTTCTTGATATAAATCCCAGTAATCTATTTGCCTTATTACGTACGCTTAGGCATTGCTGTCTTGGTTTAAGGTTGCTGCTTACCATCACCCCAAGTCCTTCTCGCAATCTGTATGGCTAAGTTCTACGTTATTTAACTTATAAGTGCTTGGGTTATGGACACTCCCGAGCTTCAGAACCTTGCATTTATCTACATTGAACTGCATCTGCCACTTTTCTGACCACGAATTAAGTTTGTCTAAATCTTCCTGAAGTTCTATGACATCTATGTTTGAATCAATTATCCTACCTATCTTCGTGTCGTCGGCGAATTTGCTCATATCACTAGTAATTCCCTCATCAAGGTCATTGATATATATTATAAATAACAATGGGCCTAAGACTGATCCCTGTGGAACACCACTTGTTACAAGTCCCCATTCGGATTTAACCCCATTTATGCACACTCTCTGCTTCCTATTGGTGAGCCATGACTCGATCCATGACAGCACTTTTCCCCCAATGCCATGAGCTGCCACTTTCTTTAACAGTCTCTGGTGCGGTACTCTATCAAAAGCCTTACTAAAGTCTAAATAAACAATATCGAATTCTTTATCGTGATCAACAGCCTCAAAAGCTTTACTGAAGAAGGTTAAAATATACACAAATGCGGTATAATATAATTCTTCATTGACAACGTTTCGCCCACAGTGAGCTTTATCAAGTCACAAACAGGTCTACCAGAGGTGAGGGTACACAGGAGCATAGTGAGGGTCAGCTGAGGAAAGTTTTAAGTTGATTGCTGAGAAGTTGGATTGGAGAAGGACCTGCCTGGCATGGGCCCGTTGGTTTGTTATGTAGGATAACGATGAAGCAGTTTCCTGGTAATAGCAACCTCTTGCCAGGAAACTGATTCATCGTTATCATACATAGCAACAAACCAGCGGGACCATGCCAGGCAGGTCCTTCTCAACTACAACCTCTTTCACCAATCAACTTTAACATTCCTTATATATATATATATATATATATATATATATATATATATATATATATATATATATATATATATATATATATATATATATATATATATATATAATTTTACGTATATATATATGCTGTTTGTGACGGGCGAAACGTTGTCAATAAAGGATCACATTATACTGCTTATGTGTTTATCTTTCCATTGTGTCGGTATTTTATACCATTTATTTCCACCCCTCCCTCCCTCCCATACGTCATAGCCAAAACATCCTAAGTATTGCTGCTAGCACCAACAGCTTCACTGATCATTAAACCCGCCTTAGATCACTGGCCCAAGACCTGTTACCAGTAGGAATCACAAATATTGCTGGAAAGAAGGAAGCCATCACAGCCTGATCGACCAGGTTGTGATGGTTTTGTGGACATGCGTGCCGCTACCACCAACAGCCTGGTTTTAGGTTAGATTGCGAGGGTAAAACCCACAAAACAGGTCACAGGATGCTCACAGGTTTACCTTGTGCATGAATAACTTGTATATAGTGTGGGTAACACAACCTCCATTAAAGGGGGGGAAGTGCTTATGTGTGAGGGAGGGTGTGGGAAGGAGGGCGAGGGGTGTGGGAAGGAGAGCGAGGTGTGGGTGGAAGTGCGAGGGGTGTTAGAGGGAGTGTGAGGGGTGTGGGAGGGAGGGTGAGTGGTGTAGGGTTGGATGGTGGAAAGTGGTGTGAGAGGGACGGTGGTAAGTGGTGTAGGGTGGGAGGGTGAGTGGTGTGAGAGGGACGGTGGTAAGTGGTGTAGGGTGGGAGGGTGAGTGGTGAGAGGACGGTGGTAAGTGGTGTAGGGTGGGAGGGTGAGTGGTGTGAGAGGGACGGTGGTAAGTGGTGTAGGGTGGGAGGGTGAGTGGTGTGGGAGGGACGGTGGTAAGTGGTGTAGGGTGGGAGGGTGAGTGGTGAGAGGGACGGTGGTAAGTGGTGTAGGGAGGGAGGGTGAGTGGTGAGAGGGACGGTGGTAAGTGGTGTAGGGTGGGAGGGTGAGTGGTGTGAGAGGGACGGTGGTAAGTGGTGTAGGGTGGGAGGGTGAGTGGTGTGAGAGGGACGGTGGTAAGTGGTGTAGGGAGGGAGGGTGAGTGGTGTGGGTGGGACGGTGGTAAATGGTGTGGGGAGGGAGGGTGAGTGGTGTGGGTGGGACGGTGGTAAGTGGTGTGAGAGGGACGGTGGTAAGTGGTGTGAGAGGGACGGTGGTAAGTGGTGTGGGTGGGGTGGGAGGGTGAGTGGTGTGGGTGGGACGGTGGTAAGTGGTGTGGGGTGGGAGGGTGAGTGGTGTGGGAGGGAGGGTGAGTAGTGTGAGAGGGACGGTGGTAAGTGGTGTGGGTGGGACGGTGGTAAGTGGTGTGAGAGGGACGGTGGTAAGTGGTGTGGGTGGGAGGGTGAGTGGTGTGGGAGGGAGGGTGAGTAGTGTGAGAGGGACGGTGGTAAGTGGTGTGGGTGGGAGGGTGAGTGGTGTGGGTGGGACGGTGGTAAGTGGTGTGGGGTGGGAGGGTGAGTGGTGTGGGAGGGAGGGTGAGTGGTGTGAGAGGGACGGTGGTAAGTGGTGTGGGTGGGAGGGTGAGTGGTGTGGGTGGGACGGTGGTAAGTGGTGTGGGGTGGGAGGGTGAGTGGTGTGGGTGGGAGGGTGAGTGGTGTGAGAGGGACGGTGGTAAGTGGTGTGAGAGGGACGGTGGTAAGTGGTGTGAGAGGGACGGTGGTAAGTGGTGTGAGAGGACGGTGGTAAGTGGTGTGGGTGGGGTGGGAGGGTGAGTGGTGTGGGTGGGACGGTGGTAAGTGGTGTGGGGTGGGAGGGTGAGTGGTGTGGGAGGGAGGGTGAGTAGTGTGAGAGGGACGGTGGTAAGTGGTGTGGGTGGGAGGGTGAGTGGTGTGGGAGGGAGGGTGAGTGGTGTGGGAGGGAGGGTGAGTGGTGTGAGAGGGACGGTGGCAAGTGGTGTGGGTGGGAGAGTAAGTGGTGACAATTTCTGTTAATAAAAGACAGTATATCACTGTTACTATGACAATCACTGTTTAACGAGCCTTAAACAGTAATTACCTAACTTCGAGTCTTGTACTGTGCTAGGTGGCTCCCCGGTCACTGCTAGGTGGCTCCCCGGTCACTGCTAGGTGGCTCCCCGGTCACTGTCCTAGGTGGCTCCCCGGTCACTGTCCTAGGTGGCTCCCCGGTCACTGTGGTAGGTGGCTCCCCGGTCACTGTGCTAGGTGGCTCCCCGGTCACTGTCGTAGGTGGCTCCCCGGTCACTGTGCTAGGTGGCTCCCCGGTCACTGTGCTAGGTGGCTCTCCGGTCACTGTGCTAGGTGGCTCCCCGGTCACTGTCGTAGGTGGCTCCCCGGTCACTGTGCTAGGTGGCTCCCTTGTCACTGTGCTAGGTGGCACCCCGGTCACTGTCGTAGGTGGCTCCCCGGTCACTGTCCTAGGTGGCTCCCCGGTCACTGTCGTAGGTGGCTCCCCGGTCACTGTGCTAGGTGGCTCCCCTGTCACTGTGCTAGGTGGCTCCCCGGTCACTGTCGTAGGTGGCTCCCCGGTCACTGTCGTAGGTGGCTCCCCGGTCACTGCTAGGTGGCTCCCCGGTCACTGTCGTAGGTGGCCCCGGTCACTGTGCTAGGTGGCTCCCCTGTCACTGTGCTAGGTGGCTCCCCGGTCACTGCCGTAGGTGGCTCCCCGGTCACTGTCGTAGGTGGCTCCCCGGTCACTGTGCTAGGTGGCTCCCCGGTCACTGTGCTAGGTGGCTCCCCGGTCACTGTGCTAGGTGGCTCCCCGGTCACTGTCCTAGGTGGCTCCCCGGTCACTGTCCTAGGTGGCTCCCCGGTCACTGTCTTAGGTGGCTCCCCGGTCACTGTCTTAGGTGGCTCCCCGGTCACTGTGCTAGGTGGCTCCCCGGTCACTGTGTTATGTGGCTCCCCGGTCACTGTGCTAGGTGGCTCCCCGGTCACTGCTAGGTGGCTTCCCGGTCACTGTCCTAGGTGGCTCCCCGGTCACTGTCCTAGGTGGCTTCCCGGTCACTGTCTTAGGTGGCTCCCCGGTCACTGTTCCTGCCTTCCCTCTATCTTATAATATTTCATTTATTGCCCTTGAGCTATGTTATAATTAGTTCAATTTTTGTTGTTAGACGACAGTCTAACCTAACCTAACTTTACCTAACCTAACCTAACTTAACCTAACTTTACCTAACCTAACCTAACTTAACCTAACCTAACTTTACCTAAATAACGTAAATCGATAAATTTCCTTCGAACTGAGAAATATGTGTGGAGTACCTGTAGTTACTTCCGGAGGTCACCTGGTCCCAGACCAATCCTCCTGGCTGTTGGTGCCCGACGTCCGCACCCCAACATTTGCACCACAACCCTGCTGAATTAAACTGAGACTCGTGTCGGGTTTCCTCTTGAAGACAGTCAAGGTATACCTTTATCTTTGATATACCTTGGGCCAGGCTTGACTGGTGTTTTCCTCGTCAACTAGGCTGTAGCTGCTGGTGGCCTGCTGGTCCACATATCAGTCACAGCCTAGTTAATCTGGCACTTGGTGGAGCAAATTGTCCAGTTTCCTCTTGAAGATTTCTATGCTTTTCCCAGAAGTGTTTTTTATATCTTCTGTCAAGATGCTAAAAAGTCTGGGACCACGGATGTTGATACAGTGCTCTCTTATCGTGTCTATAGGGCCCCTGCTTTTTCACTGGGTTTATTTTACACATTCTTCCATTCTCCAATATGTTGTTATAGCAATGTCCAAATTTGGGACCAGGCTGTCAATCACCTTCCATGTAAGTATTATAATGTATCTCTCCTCCGCTCCGGCGAGTGCAGACCTTGAGGTTTTCCCAGTAATTTTAATGCTTTACTGGCTCTGTGCAGCCTGTAAATAATATTTGAGTCTGTTCCAACTGTGATAGCTGTCCCGTCTTGCATGGAGCCGTCTACATTGAACAGAACTCCAAGCGAGAGATCACAAGTGGATCTGTTGTTAATTCTTTTATGCATGAAGGGTGGTTGTTGAAGAGTCGAGGTCCTTTTACACTTATCGAGTTGTGGGTGTGCACATCGCTCCCCTGATTTTCACCGGAGGTATCCTGCACCTCTGCTAAGCCTTTTGTTATCATATGTAGTGATTACGGTGTGTAGACACGGGATCAATCCATCCAGGATCTTCCAGGTGTAGATTATCATGTATCTTTCTCATCTATCACAAAGAATTTGCTAGGATGTGTTGTGGTGGAGGAGGCAGAGTGGTGTGGGAGAGTGGTGGTGGCTAGGCCCCACATTTGAAGGTTCTCACTGATGTCAACCTCTGCTGGCAGCCAATGTTTGCAAATCACACATTTGGACACTCCAACCTGTCGTTGGGTACGTGTGTGTGTGTGTGTGTGTGTGTGTGTGTGTTTAATTGCCTATTTGTAGGTACAGGAGCTGAAATAAGTCGTTCGTATTTATCATATATTTTTCTGAAGATTTCAGTACTTGTAGTACTTCCTGCCTCTTGTAAATCGTAAGGACCTTTCTAGCATGCTAGCGATAACTCCTGTTTTTACCTATGGTCTCTAGTTTTCCTAGTTGATTGTACTAGAAAATCTCCCTTATCACTTCTCTTCAATGTCTGTCATCAACAATTCTTGCTTATATTTACCTTGAGGGACATCCGTAACAACTATGATTTTTCGTGAAATTTTCATTGCACCTTTGGCACCCAGTTCCTGGATCCATTATGTACCTCTGTAATCTTTTGACCCCCCTTTCCCCCGCAGGTTGAATTAGATTTTGCCGCCTATGCAACTAGTATATTGTGCAACACATAGCATCCTTCTGGACGGTAATTCAAGATCATATGGATACAAGAAAAAGCCTAGAAACTAGGCCCCAAAAGCAAGCAAAATTTAGGATATTTGCTTAATATTTTTGGTATCTTATTTTTATTAAAATACCTTGATATATGACATCGAAAATTATACTCTATATTCCTGGATAAGTGGATAGTGAAACACACGGTGTTCATGAGTGACCATAAGGCGGACCACGTATTTTAGATTTAGTTCGATCATCATCTGTGAATCTGCCAGAGTGACAAAAGTACTTGTAACCAGCCAGAGTGACAGAAGTACTTGTAACCAGCCAGAGTGACAGAAGTACTTGTAACCAGCCAGAGTGATAGAAGTACTTGTAACCAGCCAGAGTGACAGAAGTACTTGTAACCAGCCAGAGTGACAGAAGTACTTGTAACCAGCCAGAGTGACAAGTAATTGTAACATCAGTCAGTTTGTTCACATTGCAAGTTGCTCCGTGAACATGTTCATCTACTTTCATATTATCATAATTAATAGATCTGCTTAGGCTTCTAACTACATTCCTGTGACATTCACTTTATTATTTACTTATGTCTAATATTATTCCTAATGCTAGAACAGATATATCAAAGTTATATTCTACATTTTCCTCCAGGGACCCTCATCCACCACGAGGCCTGGTCTCAGACCGGGCCAAAGGGGCGTTGACCCCCGAAACCCTCTCCATGTATACTCCAGGTATAGGGTGCTTTCTTAGGCTAACTTATCAACTTTACCATGAAGGAGAAATTCACTGCGTGTTGGAATCCATAAAAATTGTACATTAATTCATTGTTCCAAGAATTTTTAACATCTGTATTTGTGTTTTCGAGTGAGCACTTTCTTAAGAGTCATTATGCAAGTCATAGAATCACTAATAACCAAAGTCAAGCTCAGTATCACAAGCTAACTTTAGTGTCAGTTACGATGGAGTGCACAGGATGCGTATGGAGTGCGTGATAAAAAATTAAAGTGAACAAAAAACTGTGTGCTGTTAGGGACTTTTTAAGTAAGACACATGTGCAACAGTTAGGTATCTATATTCAGAAACGTTTCGCCTACACAGTAGGCGTCTTCAGTCATCAGACTGATGACATCGTTGTTACATCTCTACTGCGTCTGCTCACTCTTCTGTACGCGACTGAAGAAGTCTACTGTGTAATCGAAACGTTTTATTATTATAATCAAAAGAAGCGCTAAACCATGTGTAATCGAAACGTTTCGGAATAAAGATACCTAACTGTTGCACACGTGTCTTACTTATCAAGGTATCGGTATTGTATACTATTTTAATATTCATTTAGGGACTTTTCATTGAGCATTTTGTAATCTCACTGAGTCTCTCTGTTTCATCCTTTTCTATGTTTATGGTGTTGAGTCTTCTTCAGTGTTGAGTCTTCTTCAGTGTTGAGTCTTCTTCAGTGTTGAGTCTTCTTCAGTGTTGACTCTTCTTCAGTGTTGAGTCTTCTTCAGTGTTGAGTCTTCTTCAGTGTTGAGTCTTCTTCAGTGTTGAGTCTTCTTCAGTGTTGAGTCTTCTTCAGTGTTGAGTCTTCTTCAGTGTTGAGTCTTCTTCAGTGTTGACTCTTCTTCAGTGTTGAGTCTTCTTCAGTGTTGAGTCTTCTTCAGTGTTGAGTCTTCTTCAGTGTTGACTCTTCTTCAGTGTTGACTCTTCTTCAGTGTGCAGATCTTCTTCAGTTTAAAGTCTTCTCAGTGTTGAGTCTTTCAGTGCTGAGTTACATCGTTGTAGTCTTCTCAGTGCTGCACTCTTCTTCAGTGTTGAGTCTCTTCAGTGTTGAAGTTTATTCTTAGTGTTGAGCTTCTTCAGTGTATGACTTTCTATCAGTGTTGACTCTTCTTCAGTGTTGAGTCTTTTCAGTGTTGGCTTTTCAGTGTTGAGTCTTCTTCAGTGTTGAGTCTTCTTCAGTTTGACTCTTCTTCAGTGTTGAGTCTTCTTCAGTGTTGAGTCTTCTTCAGTGTTGAGTCTTCTTCAGTGTTGAGTCTTCTTCAGTGTTGACTCTTCTTCAGTGTTGAGTCTTCTTCAGTGTTGAGTCTTCTTCAGTGTTGAGTCTTCTTCAGTGTTGATCTTCTTCAGTGTTGAGTCTTCTTCAGTGTTGAGTCTTCTTCAGTGTTGAGTCTTTTCAGTGTTGAGTCTTCTTCAGTGTTGAGTCTTCTTCAGTGTTGAGTCTTCTTCAGTGTTGAGTCTTCTTCAGTGTTGAGTCTTCTTCAGTGTTGAGTCTTCTTCAGTGTTGAGTCTTCTTCAGTGTTGAGTCTTTTTCAGTGTTGAGTCTTTTCAGTGTTGAGTCTTCTTCAGTGTTGAGTCTTCTTCAGTGTTGAGTCTTCTTCAGTGTTGAGTCTTCTTCAGTGTTGAGTCTTCTTCAGTGTAGTTGAGGAAGACAGCCGTTTTAATTATGTCGTCAGTTTCCTACAGTATCTTAGATATATTTGCAAAAGTATCTTTTAATCTCTTAAATTGATGACCAATTAAGTGGTCTCATTTAACTTGTGTGTGTAATGTGTTTTTTGTGTGTGTGTGTGTGCTGTGTGTACTATCACCTGTGTGTGTGTGTGTGTGTGTGTGCTGTGTGTGTGACTGTGTTGTGTGTGTGTTGCTGTGTGCCGTGTGTGTGTGTGTGGGGCTGTGTGTACTTATCTCTTGTGTAGTGTGTGTGTGTGTGTGTGTGTGTGTGTGTGTGTGTGTGTGTGTGTGTGTGTGTGTGTGTGTGTGTGACTGTGACTGTGTGTACTTATCTACCTTGTGTATGTGTGTGTGTGACTGTGTATACTTATCTGCTTTGTGTGTGTGTCTGACTGTGTGTACTTACCTGCCTTGTGTGTGTGTGTGTATTTACTGGCTTGTTGTGTGACTGTGTACTTACTTGGTTTGTGTATCTGACTGTGTACTTGCCTGGTTTGTTTATGTGACTGTCTGCTTACCTGGCGTGTGTGACTGTCTGCTTACCTGGCTTATGTGACTGTCTGCTTACCTGGCTTATGTGACTGTCTGCTTACCTGGCTTATGTGACTGTGTACTTACTTAGCTTGTGTATGACTGTGTACTTACCTGGCTTGTGTGTGACTGTGTATTTGTGGTGTGTGTGTGTGTGAGAGAGAGAGAGAGATAGAGATAGAGAGAGAGAGTAGGTAGGGGTGGGAGAGAGGGAGGGAATGAGAGAAACAGTAGTAAGAGAGGACGGGAGGGAAAGGGAACTGAGGGGGTGGGGGGAGGTAGAGAGGAAAGATCGAGAGAGAGGTAGGTGGGAGAGAGAGGAGGGGAGGGGATACAAGGTGGGTTCAGTGGGCCAATGAACTACACACCACCACCACCACCACAAGCACCACCACCACCACCACTGTCACCACCACCACCACAAGCACCATCACCACCACCACAAGCACCATCACCACCACCACAAGCACCACCACCACCACAAGCACCACCACCACAAGCACCACCACCACCACAAGCACCACCTTTATTACTCCTTAATACTGCTCCCTGCCACCCCTCATCCTCACACACCAGCGAAGAGGCGGGGCCAGGAGCTGTGAATCGACCCCTGCAACTACAAATAGGTAAGTACACACACACACAGGCTCGGGGGTCAAAGGCTCTAAGCCTTACTCATGGAGAAGGATCTTGTGGTGGATATCGTGCCGAGCACATCTCCTGAGGGGCACATCAACCAAATAACTGATGCAGCAAATTCGCGAGTGGCAAACCTAAGAATAGCGTTTCGACATCTAAGTAAGGAGTCATTCACAACACTGTACACCGTGTACGTCGTGTCCATATTGGAGTATGCAGCACCAGTATGGAACCCACACCTGGTCAAGCACATCATGAAACTGGAGAAAGTGAAGAGGTTTGCAACAAGACTAGTCCCGGAGCTATGGGTTATGTCCTATGAAGAAAGGTCCGGGGCCCAAGACGTTCAATAGCTCACTCTCATATATAAGGAGAATTACCAATAGATTCCTGGTTGTCTTCAAGAGGGAGCTGGACAGGAACTTAAACTCAGTACCTGACCAGCCGTGCCGTGGTTCCTACGTTAGACTACGTACGGCCAGCAGTAACAGTCTGGTTGATCAGGCCCTAATCCATCGGGAGGTCTTGTAAAGGACTGGGCCGCGGGGGTGTTGACCCCCGGAATATCATCCAGGTAGACTCCAGATAGCAGGTAGATAGGTTAAGGAGCTGTGAATCGACCCCTGCAAGCACATATTGGTAAACACACACACACACGTTGCTCACTTGTTAAAGAGCTGCGCGTATTGTGCCAACACTGCTGATAACTTATTAATTCTGCGCGCGTGCGCCTTGCGGTCGGCCGCGTCCTCCTGCGTTCACTGGGCCAATGAACTGATGTTCCACTGTTTGTTTATACTTGGTCTTAGTCCACCTCCTCTCTCATGGTCACCACTCCTCTTCTTCTCAATACTCTTCTCTATGTATACTATATATATATATATATATATATATATATATATATATATATATATATATATATATATATATATATATATATATAGGTATGTGAATATTTTTAAATATTGATGGTACGTGGGACGTGTTTACTTACTAATGATTGCAGTTGGGTTGAGGAATTTACCTGCATGTAGAATTTCAATGTGGAAATTTTTAATGTAATTTGTGGAGCTCCTTGAGCTCCTCAGATGCTGGTCGGGAACCAGAGATCACCACATTGAGAAAAAGGTGGCAGCCCTCGGGTCGGTGGTGGTTTCAATGAGCTTGGAACGTAGTTCTTTAAGAAAATTCATGGAAAAATAAACACATAAGCAGTATAATGTGATCCTTTATTGACAACGTTTCGCCCACCAGTGGGCTTTATCGAGTCACAGACAATATATATATATATATATATATATATATATATATATATATATATATATATATATATATATATATATATATTGTAGGGTGACGTGATGCTTTGAAAGGTAAATAGTTTGTAGTTGGATGTTTATAATAGTGTATGAGTCATGTTGGTGGGCAGAGTAACGTTCACTGGGGCAATAACCTGCTACAACACACCTGTTTGTATGTTGTCTGCTGCTGCTTCTGCTGCTCTTGTTCTTCTTGCTCTTCCTCCTGCTTTTGTTCTTGCTTCTACTGTTGTTTTTGATGCTGTTATTGCTGCTGCTGTTGCTGTTGCTGTTGCTGGTGTTATTATTGTTACTGTCACTGCTGCTGCTAATAATAATAATAATAATATTGTTACTGCTGCTTTTGTTATTGCTCTGCTGTTGATGTTATTGTTGTTAATATTGCCACTGCTGCTATTGCTGTTCCTCCCGCTGAAGTTGTTTCTGCTGCTGCTGTGTTGCTGCCTCCCCACTAATATAACACACCCACCCCACTCTTCCCACCCCACTCCACCCACACCATAACACACCCACCCTACTCTTCCCACACCCACACCATAATATACCCACTCAACCCACACCCACCTTACTCTTCCCACACCCACACAACCCACACCATAATATACCCACTCAACCCACACCCACCCTACTCTTCCCACACCCACACAACCCACACCATAACACACCCATCATTTACATTCTTCCATATTTCTCACTGCTCACATTTCACAATCGCTTATCTCTCATTACAGTAAACTATGGTAGTGTTGACACTCAGGTGTTGACACTCAGGTACTGACACTTAGGTACTGACACTCAGGCGTTGACACTCGGGTGCTGACACTCAGGAGCTGACACTCAGGTGCTGACACTCAGGTGCTGACACTCACGTACAGACACTCAGGTGCTGACACTCAGGTGCTGACACTCAGGTACTGACACTCAGGTGCTGACATTCAGGCAGTGTTTATTATATATCACATATATATCTTCACCGTCCAGAATGTACATTGCAAGTGTCTGGAGGCCTTGCTAGTAATTAGGTTTCTTATTGACTGGTGACTACAAACCCACCTGATTACATCATGGCCGGCAGAACGGTACGGTACCGTATGGAATTATGTATAGTATCTTTGATATTTGTTTTTTGGGGTTTAGAAAGTACGGTACAAAATTACGGTACGGTACTTGAACCAGTTACGGAAAACGGGGAAAAATACCGTGCCGTTCTGTCAGCCTTGACGGTGCCCTCCGGAAGCGACCCAAGGTAAATTCCAGACTAGGTAAATTCTAGTATAGGTAAATTCCAGACTAGGTAAACTTCATACTTCTGGTAAACTCCACGTACCTTCTAAGAGGCTGGGTGCATAGAAATATCTTTCTCACCTTCTAAGAGGCTGGGTGGGTATAGAGTTATGGATCTTCTTTATATTTTGTAAGTCCCTCAACACTGACCGGGATGTACACTGGAAATACACACATTTTGGGACAATGGCAAAACAAAAATTTCTTTGATATCCAAAACAATCTAACTTAAACTAACCTAAAATGTAACTGCACATTTATAGATTAGGTTTGGTGGATTAGTTTGAGGTTTTTCTTCTTTATTGGCAACCAAGAAGAGGCGCTTTCCCCACTGCCTCAAAATCTTAAGTGAATTCATTGCACAGTTCTGTTACTTCTGGAGAATATGATAAGTGTTGCTGAGCTTAAACAGAAGTTACTTTGTATGATAGTATTTGTGTTTCTTGTTTTAAGTATTCTTTAATGTGTTTCTTGTTTTAAGTATTCTTTAATTTTATACTTTTGTGTGTGTGGTTGCAGGGGGTCGAGTGTTACCTCCTGCCCCTTACCCCCTCCTCTTCGTTGATCGCTACTAGGTCCACTCTCTCTGTCTGTCTTTCTCTGTCTCTCTTTCTCTGTGTGTGTGTGTGTGTGTCTCTCTCTGTCCCAAGAGCCTTATCGTACCTCCTCTTAAAGCTGTGAATGGATCCTGCCTCCACTGCTTCACTCTCGAGGTGTGTGTGTGTTGTATATAAATAACAAAAAGCCACAATACCATGACTGGAACAATACACAAATAACCCACACAGAGGAGAAACTTATAACGACGTTTCGGTCCGACTTGGACCATTTACAAAGCCACACTGACAGAAAGGCGAGAAAGAGGCAGTATATATAGGCCAGTAGACAGGGACGGGACTTTGTAAATGGTCCAAGTCAGACCGAAACGTCGTCGTAAGCTCCCCTCTTCTATGTGCGGGTTATTTGTGTGTTGTATATATTTTGTTATGGTTAAGAGCACTGAGTGACACGGTCAGAGCACTGAGTGACACGGTCAGAGTGCCGTGTAAATATCACCTGTATTACTATACAAAGAGAAGGTACTCAGTACGGTGTTAGACAGAGGCGGTGAACAGAGAAGAGAGGGAAAAAAATAAAATATGGAGATGATATGGGGGTTGAAAGGACATAGGGAAGTAGAAATAGGGAGGAAAGGAGAGGGGTGGTTACTGGAGGAAGAAGGAGAGAATTAGTGGAGGATGGATGGCAGTTGAGTAGCAGTCGGAAGAAAAGGAGGAATGGAAGGTCGAGGGAGA
>WNWK01000676.1:352500-408272 GCA_009830355.1 Cherax destructor
AGAGAGGAACTAGTAGCAATCAGTGAAGAGGCGGGGCCAGGAGCTATGATTCGACCCCTGCAACCACAATTAAGTGAGTACACACACATATGCAAGACTAGCCACGGGGGATGGAAATCTTCAGTTCTGATATATACATATATATATATATATATATATATATATATATATATATATATATATATATATATATATATATATATATATATATATATATATATATATATTCGTTACTGTATGAAACGTTAAATGCTCAATTCTCCTTCCTAGGAAAGTCTCTTACAGCTCTCACTAACTAGAGCAGTGAGTGTGACCAACCCGTTATTTTGAGTGGCACTTGAAGCGCCCGTTTTAGTATATCAATGTGAGTGACCCTAAGATTGTTCAAAGATAACTCACTGAGGGTAGAGTTCAAGCCTTGGCAGGCCAGTGCTAGCACTAACAGACCACTGTACCACGCTGACTTCACGAGACTCATCCAGCTAAGTATATTTCTATACACACTGGGAAGGTTAGCATGGTCCCCCCACTGTGACCACAAGTGAAGGTGGACACCACACTAGTTAAGACTGGCTAGACATAGGTTTCATCCCGATCTGTGAGTCATGCTACACAATACCTCATCTTAGTTGTAATTTTAATGCAATAAAAAATATGTTATGAAACAAATTTTATACTAAGTTGTTTTTCTGATTATTTTTTGGATATTAAGTTTTCTGAAGAGTTATAATTTTATCAGTGCCTTCTTGGGACTGATAAAAAAGGGGATCTTGATCTGAGAAATTGAAGGTGCAATTATCTTCCTGGGATCAAATCTGATTACCTCCCAGTCCCCAGCTGTTGTATCCGTGTGTGTGTGTTTCTGTACTCACCTAATTGTGGTTGCAGGGGTCGATTCATAGCTCCTGGCCCTGCCCCTTCATTGGTCGCTACTAGGTCACTTCCCCTGCTCCACGAGCTTTATCATACCTCTTCTTAAAGCTATGTATGGGTCCTGACTCCACTACATCACTTTCCAGACTGTTCCACTTCCTTACAACTCTATGACTGAAGAAATACTTCCTAACATCCCTGTGACTCATCTGAGTCTTTAACTTCCAATTGTGACCTCTTGTTGCTGTGTCCCATCTCTGGAACATCCTGTCTCTGTCCACTTTGTCGATTCCTTTCAGTATGTCGTTATCATATCCACCTTATCTCTCCTGTCCTCCAGTCGTCAGATCGATTTACCTTAATCTCTCCTCGTAGGACATACCCTTTAGCTCCGGGACTAATCTCGTTGCAAATCTTTGCACTTTCTCTAATTTTCTGACCAGGTGTGGGTTCCAAACTGGTGCTGCATACTCTAATATGGGCCTGACGTACACGGTGTACATATCAGATTCCTTACTGATATGTCGGAAAGCTGTTCTTAAGTTTGCTAGGCCCCCATATGCTGCAGCTTATGGGGGCAGCATTTGGTTGATGTGCTCGGTATTATTACACACCCCAAGATCCTTTTATTTGAGTGAGGTTTGTATGTGTGTGTTCTTTCCATAACAGACAGTATACCAGCGTTGCTATGACAGTCACTGTTTAACGAGTCTTCAACAATAATTATCTGACTTCAGTTGTTGTACTGTGTAGCGTTGGTTCTCGTTTACTGTGTGCGCCTCAGAACTTATCACCTTTATCTTATATTCCGTTTTTTGTCCTTGTTCTGTATTATAATTGGTTAGTTTCTGTTAACAGACAACATTCTAAACTAACCTACCCTAACCTTCGCTTCAAGGCTCCGAAAAATACTTTGAAACGTACGTATGTATGCATGTATGTATATGCAAAATAACTACTGTAAAAAAAATAGTGAATTTCCAAGTGTTTTCGTGATTCCTCACATCATCAAGAAACTAAAAATAATAAGACAGCGGAAGACTTATAAGTGTGAGATATCACCTCACATGACCCAGCATGCTCAGCGTGGGAATATAGTGAAAATTTAGACAGGTCACACACGTCAAGTCAAGTTTATGATCGAGATTTTATGTATCGCTTAAATTCCTCACAGATTCTTTTAATTATAAATGAATCTAATGTATATAACCCTGACCCTATTATTTATATTAAAATCAGCACTATTTTTATGAAACTTGATTACAATAATATAAATATAGCATTATATCAAGCAGGTCCATGGTTGAGACAAATATAATCGAATCAAGTTTCATAAAAAAATAGTATTCATTTTAATATATTAGTTCAGGGTTATATAAGTTAGATACGTTTATAATTAATATAATTTGTGAGGAATTTAAGCTATGCCTGACATGTCAATCATAAATTTTACTTGAAGTGTGACTTGACCAAATTTTCACTACACTCCGGCGCTCGACATGCTGGGTCATGTGCGAAGTCATATGTGAGGTGATATCTCAGCCTTATAAGTCTTCTGCTGCCCTATTATTTTTACATTTTTTTGATAATGTGAGAAATCACGAAAGCTCTTTGAAATTCACTATTTTTACATTGGTTATTTTGTATATTGTGATATCACTTGTTTACTGTGATCTTATTGCATGTATGTATATATATTCACTTATATATGATTTTTATGTATGATATGCATGCAGGCGCGTGCGCACACGCACGCACGTGCAGTAATCCAACATGAGGACTGGCTACTGTTTTGAATAGTGAGGTGATCAATGTTAAGGTGAGTGGGTCGAGTAGCGGCACCACACCTGCTGCAGTACTGCTGCTACTGCGTCATGTAGGTGCTTCTTCCCTCCCTCCATCCCTAACTCCCTCCCTCCCTCCTTCCTTCCCTCCACCACTCCCTCTTAACATCACCCACAAGTACTACAATGGGTATCACGTTCAGGTTTTGTCGGCTCTGTGTGAGTGTGTGTGAGTGTGTTTGTGTGTGTGTGTGTGTGTGTGTGTGTGTGTGTGAGTGTGTGTGAGTGTGTTTTGTGTGTGTGTGTGTGTGTGTGAGTGTGTTTGTGTGTGTGTGTGTGTGTGTGTGTGTGAGTGTGTGTGAGTGTGTTTGTGTGTGTGTGTGTGTGTGTGTGTGAGTGTGTGTGAGTGTGTTGTGTGTGTGTGTGTGTGTGTGTGAGTGTGTTGTGTGTGTGTGTGTGTGTGTGTGTGTGTGTGTGTGTACTCACCTAATTGTACTCACCTAATTGTGGTTGCAGGGGTCGAGACTCAGCTCCTGGCCCCGCCTCTTCGCTGTCTGCTACTGGGTCTCTGCTCTCCCTGCTCCATGAGCTTTATCATACCTTGTCTTAAAACTATGTATGGTTCCTGCCTCCACTATATCTTTCTCTAGACTATTCCACTTCCTGACTACTCTGTGGCTGAAGAAATGCTTCCTAACATCCCTTTGACTCATCTGAGTCTTCAGCTTCCAGTTGTGTCCCCTTGTTTCTGTGTTCCCTCTCTGGAACATCCTGTCCCTGTCTACCTTGTCGATTCCCCGCAGTATTTTGTATGTCGTTATCATGTCTCCTCTGACCCTTCTTTCCTCCAGTGTTGTTAGTCCTATTTCCCTCAACCTTTCTTCATAGGACAGACCCCTGAGTTGTGGAACTAGCCTTGTCGCAAACCTTTGCACTTTCTCTAGTTTCTTTACGTGCTTGACCAGGTGTGGGTTCCAGACTGGTGCTGCATATTCTAGTATGGGCCTGACGTACACGGTGTACAGTGTCTTGAACGATTCCTTGTTTAGGTAACGGAACGCTAATCTTAGGTTTGCCAGTCGCCCATATGCTGCCGCAGTTATCTGGTTGATGTGTGCCTCCGGAGACGTACTTGGCGTTATACTCACCCCAAGGTCTTTCTCCTTTGCCGAGGTTTGTAGCCCTTGTCCACCTAGCCTGTACTCTGTCAGCGGTCTTCTTTGTCCTTCTCCGATCTTCATGACTTTGCATTTGGTGGGATTGAATTCGAGAAGCCAGTTGCTAGACCAGATGTCAAGCTTGTCCAGGTCTGTTTGAAGTCCTGCTTGGTCCTCTTCCGATGTGATTCTCCTCATTAATTTCACATCATCTGCGAACAGAGACACTTCTGAGTCTATCCCATCCGTCATGTCGTTTACATATACCAAGAATAACACTGGTCCTAGGACTGACCCCTGCGGTACGCCGCTCGTCACAGGCGCCCACTGTGATACCTCACCACGCACCATGACCCGTTGTTGCCTCCCTGTGAGGTATTCCCTGATCCATTCCAGTGCCCTTCCTGTTATACATGCTTGTTCTTCCAACTTCTTTACTAATCTCATGTGAGGAACTGTGTCGAAGGCCTTCCTGCAGTCCAGGAAAATGCAATCAACCCACCCTGTGTGTGTGTGTGTGTGTGTGTGTGTGTGTGTGTGTGTGTGTGTGTGTGTGTGTGTGTGTGTGTGTGTGTGTGTGTGTGTGGTGTTGTTAGTAAGGAATGTATCCAGAGTTAATACTGAAGTCTGTTAATTCCAGCTATACACCTGACAGTGTTGAAGCTTTCATCATCCTTCTTCTGTTCTTGTATCATTGTTGCATCCTTGTTGCATCCTTGATGTATCCTTGTTGCATTCTTGATGCAGGCTTGATGCATTCTTGGTGCATCCTTGTTGCATCCTTGATGTATCCTTGTTGCATCCTTGATGTATTGTTGCATCCTTGATGTATCATTGTTGCATCCTTGATGTATCCTTGTTGCATCCTTGATGTATTCTTGTTGCATCCTTGATGTATTCTTGTTGCATCCTTGATGTATCCTTGTTGCATCATTGTTGCAGGCTTGATGCATTCTTGTTGCAGCCTTGTTGCATCCTTGATGTATCCTTGTTGCATCCTTGATGTATCCTTGTTGCATCCTTGATGTATTCTTGTTGCATCCTTGATGTATTCTTGTTGCATCCTTGATGTATCCTTGTTGCATCCTTGATGTATCCTTGTTGCATCCTTGATGTATCCTTGTTGCATCCTTGATGCAGGCTTGATGCATTCTTGTTGCAGCCTTGTTGCATCCTTGATGTATCCTTGTTGCATCCTTGATGTATCCTTGTTGCATCCTTGATGTATTCTTGTTGCATCCTTGATGTATTCTTGTTGCATCCTTGATGTATTCTTGTTGCATCCTTTATGTATCCTTGTTGCATCCTTGATGTATTCTTGTTGCATCCTTGATGTATCCTTGTTGCATCTTGATGTATCCTTGTTGCATCCTTGATGCAGGCTTTATGCATTCTTGTTGCAGCCTTGTTGCATCCTTGATGTATCCTTGTTGCATCCTTGATGTATTGTTGCATCCTTGATGTATCATTGTTGCATCCTTGATGTATCCTTGTTGCATCCTTGATGTATTCTTGTTGCATCCTTGATGTATTCTTGTTGCATCCTTGATGTATCCTTGTTGCATCCTTGTTGCAGGCTTGATGCATTCTTGTTGCAGCCTTGTTGCATCCTTGATGTATCCTTGTTGCATCCTTGATGTATCCTTGTTGCATCCTTGATGTATTCTTGTTGCATCCTTGATGTATTCTTGTTGCATCCTTGATGTATCCTTGTTGCATCCTTGATGTATTCTTGTTGCATCCTTGATGTATTCTTGTTGCATCCTTGATGTATCCTTGTTGCAGCCTTGATGAATCCTTGTTGCATCCTTGCACCATCTTTATTGCTTCCTTGCATCATTCTTGTTGTTTCCTTATTGAATCCTTGAATCATCCTTGTTGCATCATTATTGCATCCTTGCACCATCTTCATTGCATCCTTGCACCATCTTCATTGCATCCTTGCATCATCCTTGTTGCATCATTCCGTTTTCCTTATTGCATTCTTGCATCCTTATTGCATTCTTGTACGTCCTTGTTGCATCCTTATTGCATCCTGTCCTCATCCTTGTTGCATCCTGGCATCATCCTTGTTGCATCCTGGCATCATCCTTGTTACATCCTGGCATCATCCTTGTTGCATCCTGGCATCATCCTTGTTGCATCCTGGCATCATCCTTGTTGCATCCTGGCATCATCATTGTTGCATCCTGGCATCATCATTGTTGCATCCTGGCATCATCCTTGTTGCATCCTGGCATCATCATTGTTGCATCCTGGCATCATCATTGTTGCATCCTGGCATCATCCTTGTTGCATCCTGGCATCATCATTGTTGCATCCTGGCATCATCATTGTTGCATCCTGGCATCATCCTTGTTGCATCCTGGCATCATCATTATTCCATCCTGGCTTCATCCTTGTTGCATCCTGGCTCATCCTTGTTGCATCCTGGCTCATCCTTGTTGCATCCTGGCATCATCCTTGTTGCATCCTGGCTCATCCTTGTTGCATCCTGGCTCATCCTTGTTGCATCCTGGCATCATCCTTGTTGCATCCTGGCATCATCCTCACCCAGGATTGGGTCCCCAGGTAAGACATATGGGTCAGTGTTCTTCAATTGCTGTCACTATCCACCTAGCAGTCAATAAGTTGTTGTGGGTGGCATCCTGGGCACGAGAATCTGAGCTCCCCAGAGACAGTCATATTTCTTGGCTTCCTGGGGTCATTCTGGGGTGATTACTGCAGCTCTAGACCCGTATGGGGGCGACTGGGGTCTGTGACCAGTCAGGTTGTTGGTGTCCTGCCTTCAGACGTGGCAGCAGGAATTGGGTGCCAAGGGGGGAGAGTGCCAGTGTCGCGCGTACCACGGTGTCAACACCCGGTCAATGAACTGCCCCTCCCCCAGCACCTCCCCTCCACCAAGCACTTCCCCTCCCCTCCCCTGAACCTCCCCCGTCCACCCCCACCCTGGCCCTCTGCTTCCACCCCCCAACAGACCAAAACACAATCTTTGCAAGCGACTCCTCTGGGAAGGAAGGGGGCGGGGGTTGATGATGAAGGGATCTTGTTCCGAGGACTTGAAGCTACCCCTGGCCTTCCTCGGATCACACCCGATTGCCTTCCATTCCCCAGGCGCTTCTGGGCATAGCGCTTCCCTATACTATTACTGCTACTACTAGTGCTGCTGCTGCTGCTGTTGCTGTTGTTGTTGCTGCTGCTGTTGTTGTTGTTGTTGTTGCTGCTGCTGCTGCTGCTGCTGCTGTTGTTGTTGCTGCTACTACTGCTGTTGTTGCTGCTGCTGCTGCTGCTGCTGTTGTTGTTGCTGCTGCTGATACTACTACTGCTGCTGCTGTTGTTGTTGTTGCTGCTGCTGTTGTTGTTGTTGTTGTTGTTGCTGCTGCTGCTGATCTCTCGCTGCTGCTGTTTGTTGTTGCTGCTAGCTACTCTGCTGTTGCTGCTGCTGCTGCTGTTGTTGTTGTTGCTGCTGCTGCTACTACTACTGCTGTTGCTGCTGCTGCTGATACTACTACTGCTGCTGCTGTTGTTGTTGTTGTTGCTGCTGCTGCTACTACTACTGCTGTTGCTGCTGCTGCTGATCTTACTGCTGCTAACTGCTGTTGTCTGTTGCTGCTGCTACTGCTGTGCTGATACTACTGCTTGCTGTTATTTGTTTATATACTTACTTATCATCATAGATAATGACTCAACAATAAATATATTCTCACATAAATTACCAAGCCAATACTAATAATAATAATAATAATAATAATAATAATAATAATAATAATAATCTTATGTTTTGTGCTTTTTTAATACTGACGATGGTAATGATTGTGGTGAGTGTTATGTAACTTGACAGAAGCTTCCCACCCACCCTGCTACCCACCCTGCCACCCACACTGCTACCTACCCTGCCACCCACACTGCTACCCTCTATGCAACCTACCCACCCTACTGCCGTCCATGCAACAAACCCACCGTACTACCCTGCCACCCACCGTGCTACCCTGCCACCCACACTGCTACCCACCCTGCTGCCCTGCCTCCCACCCTGCTACCCTCCACGCAACACACCCACCCTGTTACCCTGCCACCCACACTGCTACCCTGCCACACACACTGCTACCCTCCATGCAACCCACCCACCCTGCTGCCCCTCAGTGCAACCCACCCACCCTGCTGCCCCTCAATGCTACCCACCCACCCTGCTACCCTCCATTAAAAAAAACCACCCACCCTGTAACCCACCCTGCCATCCTCACTACCGCCCACTGCCATCCACCCTGCCACTCCCTGTCACCCGCCCTGCCACCCACCCCCTGCCACCTACCCTGCTACCCACCCACCTTCCCTGCCTCCCACTCATCCTCCTTGCCACTCACCCTGCCACCCACCTTCCTGTCCTTCCACCCACCCTCCTTCCCTTCCACCCTGCTACCCACCCTCCTTCTTATTCACCCTGCCACCCACTCACCCTCCCTGCCACCTACCCTGCTACCCACCAACCCACCCACCTAAAGACCACCCACCCTGCCACCCACCAACCCGCCATCCTACCCACTCTGCCACCCACCAACCCTACTGCCCACCCAACCTCCCTTCCACCCAATAAAGCTTAGACAAGTACTTGCGAATAGCACCTAGCTAACATTGTCCAGGCGGTATACTGCACCTAGCTAACATTGTCCAGGAGGTATACTGCACCTAGCTAACATTGTCCAGGAGGTATACTGCACCTAGCTAACATTGTCCAGGCGGTATACTGCACCTAGCTAACATTGTCCAGGAGGTATACTGCACCTAGCTAACATTGTCCAGGAGGTATACTGCACCTAGCTAACATTGTCCAGGAGGTATACTTCACCTAGCTAACATTGTCCAGGAGGTATACTGCACCTAGCTAACATTGTCCAGGAGGTATACTGCACCTAGCTAGCATTGTCCAGGAGGTATACTGCACCTAGCTAACATTGTCCAGGAGGTATACTGCACTTAGCTAGCATTGTCCAGGAGGTATACTGCACCTAGCTAGCATTGTCCAGGAGGTATACTGCACCTAGCTAGCATGGGTCAGTAGGTATGCTGCACTTTGCTAGCATGGGTCAGAGGTATACTTCACCTAGCTAGCATGGGTCAGTAGGTATACTTCACCTAGCTAGCATGGGTCAGAGGTATACTTCACCTAGCTAGCATTGGTCAGGAGGAATACTACACCTAGCTAGCATGGGTCAGTAGGTATACTTCACCTAGCTAACATGAGTCAGTAAGCATGCACCTACAGGCCTCCTTCACCCCTCCTGCAGGGAGGGTGAAGGAGGAAAGGTGAGGGTGTGTAGCTTAGCAGTGAGTTGAAGCAAGGCCACTGACCTCTCTCTCTCTCTCTCTCTCTCTCTCTCTCTCTCTCTCTCTCTCTCTCTCTCTCTCTCTCTCTCTCTCTCTCTCTCATCAATCCTTATCTCTTCTCTCCCTCTCCTTTATTTTTATCTCTTTCTTGCCTCTTTCCTATTTCATCCCACCAACCCTCCCCTCCCATTCCTAACTCCCTCGTATTTGCTTCCCTCCCTCCCTGCACTACGAGGCCTTCCCACCACCACACTAAAATAAGCATGAAAGTCACTACGGTAGAAGACACTGAAAAATTACAGGAGGACATAAGCAGGGTCTTCCAATGGGCAGTGGAGAACAACATGACGTTCAATGGTGATAAGTTTCAGCTGCTTAGGTGTGGAAAAAATGAAGAACTCATAAGGAACACTATATACAAAACGCAAGAGGGTCACCACATAGAACGAAAGGAACACGTTAAGGACTTGGGAATAATTATGTCTGCTGATCTGTCTTTTAAAGACCATAACAAGACAAAGATCACAACAGCCAGGAAGATGACGGGATGGGTATTGAGAACTTTCAAAACAAGGGAAATAATGCCGATGGTGACACTATTCAAATCGCTAGTGCTCCCTCACTTAGAATACTGCTCTGTGCTGACGGCCCCGTTCAGGGCAGGAGAAATATCAGAGCTGGAACAAATTCAGAGATCGTTTACGGCTCACATTGAGCCATTGAAACATCTAAATTATTGGGAACGCCTTCAAGTCTTGAACATGTACTCATTGGAGCGGAGGAGAGAGAGATACATGATAATATATACTTGGAAAGTACTTGAGGGCCTGGTCCCAAATCTGCACACTGCCATAACAACATACTGGAGTGAGAGATATGGGAGAAAGTGTAAAATAAACCCAGTGAGGAGCAGGGGTGCGGTGGGGACAATACGGGAGCACTGTATCAACATCCGGGGTCCCAGACTATTCAACATCTTACCAGAAGATATCCGAAACACGGCTGGAACCAGTGTAGAAGCCTTCAAGAGGAAACTGGACAAGTATCGGGTGCCAGATCAACCAGGCTGTGATGGATATGTGGGGCAGCGGGCCTCCAGCAGCAACAGCCTGGTTGACCAGGCAAGCACCAGATGAGCCTGGCCCATGTCCGGGCTCAGAGAGTAGATACTCTCGAAACTCTTCAAAGGTATATCAAAGGTAAAGGTGGGTAATGAAGGGGGGCAGGGAAGGGGCTGTAGGGAGTGTAACGGAAGGAGTAGACATTTAATGAGTTTCGTTAGTTTTTCTACTCCCCGAGCCCGGCCATAGGCCTGGCTCGTCTGGTGCTAGCCTGGTCAACCAGGCTGTTGCTGCTGGTGGCCCGCTGACCCACACATCCATCACAGCCTGGTTGATCTTGTACCTGAAGTGACCATGTTATGTATCTCTTGTGTGAGGCTTTCCTATAGTCAGTTATACGTGGTGGCAGCGGTCGAGTCTTAGCTCCTGGCCCCTCATCTTTGCTGGCAGCTACTTGGTCCACTCTCTGCTTCAAGAGGTATATCGTACCTCTTTCTAAACTGTGTATGGATCCTGCCTCTACTACTCCACTGCCCAGGTTGTTTCAGCTCTCTCTAGATCTTCGTGGAGTTATGTTTCGCTCTCTAGATCTTCGTGAAGTTATGTTTGACTGAGGAACTCCCACTCTAGAGCAAAACGTCGTCCCGATAAAAGCTGGTTCATCAACGAGTAACCTTTCTTGAGTGTTGCCTCCAGTACGACATTAAGACTCCTGGTCCGGATAACCAGTTAATCTCTGGCTCGTAACTACCACTACCGACCGCCGGTACACGCGTCACAGACACTCACTCACCTGTCATGATGATTGTACACTTATCTTATCTAAGGTTCCGTACAGTGCTTGGTGCCTTTGGAGTCGATGGTACAGTGCTAGTAACTATGTTTACATACTATACATGTCAGTGACACTGGTCTGTAGTTTAAGGCTTCATGTCTGTCTCCTTTTTTTAAAAATTGGGACTACATTTGTTGTCTTCCATACCTCAGGTAGTCTCCGTTTCGACAGATGTGTTGAATATTGTTGTTAGTGGTACACACAGAGCCTCAGTTCCCTCTCTCAGGACCCATGGAGAGATGTGTGTGTAGTGTCTGTGTGTGTAGTGTCTGTGCGTGTAGTGTCTGTGTATGTGTGTGTAGTGTGTATATATGTGTGAGTGTGTATGTATGTGTGTGTACATATTCAAGTCGGAATAAACGATTGTTAATAGAAGTGGGATTCGAACCGTTGTTGTGTCATATAGTAGGGCATGAGGGTGACAGTTGTTGTACAGTGTTGGTGTTCGTAAGCTTCGTAGCTCAGTGGTGCAGCATCGGGACTGATATATTCCATGACTGAATTTTGAGTCTCCATCCATTTTTTCGTTTATTCATATACATACGCAAATAAATATACATTATATCGTACTTAAAATAGACTCAGCGCTGTAACCACTGAACCACAGTGGTTACAGGAAGGGTTGGAGGGAGGAGGTAAAGAAGGTTTTGAGTTTTACAGTCTTTAGCATCCGTCAGGCTTGTGTGAACTTGGTAAATCTGATTGGAGACAGCTTGTTTTAATACCGTGAGGTGCTGTTAGAGTGTAAGCAAGGCAAAATTTATGAAGGGTTTCAGGTAAACCAGTTAGCTGACTTGAGTCCTGGAGGTGGGTAGTACAGTGCTTGCACTTAGAATGAGAGGCGAGAATGTTGCAGATTGGAGATTCATTTGAATTGTGATGTCTGCTCGCTTCTAGCAAGACAGTTGTTGAATGAATGATGGTTTACCTACCTGGAGTCTACCTGGAGGGTATTGCGGGGGTTAACGCCCCCGCGGCCCAGTCTTTAACCAGGCTTCCCGGTAGATCAGGACCTGATCAACCAGGTAAATGTTTCCTTCTCTTAGATCAGCCTATCTTAAAGACTTCTACTTCTGTTCTGGCAACTCTTCATATTTCTGCTGGTAGAAGTTAGAAGAGTCTTGGACCACGGATGTTGACACAGTGTTCTCTGATTATTCTTAAGATATCCCTAAGCTCTACCAATTTTGTTCTACACTGACTCTAACATCTCTCATTCCAGCTCATGGTATATACACTGACTCTAACATCTCTCATTCCAGCTCATGGTATATACATCTGTGTATTTTTTTAAACAAAGAGTTTATTAAATCCCTTTTTTTAGGGATTAGTTATTCTTGACTTGAAGTGTAAATGTGATCATGTTACCTTAATGAGTTCATCTCATCCAGAGACACTAAAAACTAAGATGTGTCTGACTCCAGTGTGCAGATTAGAGACTTGGGTTTGGAATACCATGTTGGACAGTTAAGTGTAACATGTTAAAATATCTCAGCACGAATCAGTATGTGGCAGGAAATACCTCTGTCAAGTTTTCCCAGTGTGGAGTGCGTTAGTAGGGCAGACGTCCCAGTGCTGGGGTAGTGATGGAGACCTGAGGTAGTGCTGGAGTCCTGGGGTAGGCTGGAAGTCTGGGGTAGTGTTGGAGGCCTGAGGTAGTGCTGGAGACTTGGGGTAGACTGGAAGCCTGGGGTAGTGCTGGAGGCCTAGGGTAGTGCTGGAGACTTGGGGTAGAGTGGAAGCCTGGGGTAGTGCTGGAGACCCGGGGTAGTGCTGGAGGCCTGGGGTAGGCTGGAAGCCTGGGGTAGTGCTGGAGGCCTGGGGTAGGCTGGAAGCCTGGGGTAGGCTGGAATCCTGGGGTAGTGTTGGAGGCCTGGGGTAGTGTTGGAGGCCTGGGGTAGGCTGGAGACCTGGGGTAGGCTGGAGACCTGGGGTAGTACTGGAGACCTGGGGTAGGCTGGAGACCTGGGGTAGTACTGGAGACCTGGGACAGTGCTGGAGACCTGGGGTAGTGCTGGAGACCTGAGACAGTGCTAGAGACCTGGGGTAGTGCTGGAGACCTGGGACAGTGCTGGAGACCTGGGACAGTGCTGGAGACCTGGGACAGTGCTGGAGACCTCGCCGATAATATGCACATGTGACAAATATTTGTATGTCTTGTCTCAGTGTTTCTTCGTGTGTTCTTCACGACACTGTACACTCAGACTGTGATCTACACATCACTCAGACTATGATCTACACATCACTCAGACTGTGATCTGCACATCACTCAGACTGTGATCTACACATCACTCAGACTGTGATCTACACATCACTCAGACTGTGATCTGCACATCACTCAGACTGTGATCTGCACATCACTCAGACTGTGATCTACACATCACTCAGACTGTGATCTACACATCACTCAGACTGTGATCTACACATCACTCAGACTGTGATCTACACATCACTCTGACTGTGATCTGCACATCACTCTGACTGTGATCTGCACATCAATCAGACACTGATCTACACATCACTCTGACTCTCATCTACACATCACTCAGATTTCAGGGGATCGAACCTGTGACAAGAATTTCCTACCAGTGGCAAGCATTTACAAACCCGAGGCATGAATTTACAAGCCAATAACAAGAATTTACAAGTCAGTGGCAATAATTTACAAGCCCAGGGCCTGAATTTACTAGCCCAGAGTAAGAATTTCCAAGTCCGTTCCTTACCTAGCATGCTAATAGGAACTACGACAAGATCGTAGACCCGTCACATACTTGACTGGGTAATTAGTAGTGGTCTCCTATTATTACTGTATGCATGGTGCGTAGAGCGGCGGACCTGTGATCTCTTACCCCCAGTTCGATCTCCTGCACTCCATGACCACACACACTCACAGAGTGGACCGAGTAACGACCAGCAAGAGGCGGGGCCAGGAGCTACGAATCGACCCCTGCAGTCACAAATAGATGAACACACACACACAAAAAAAATAGATACATCACCAATGTGTTGCTATTCTATTCTATATAATACAGTGGTGGGAGAAGAACTATTCTATACAATAGTTACACAGTGATGGAAGAAGAACTGTTTTATACAATAGTTACACAGTGGTGGAAGAACTATTCTATACAATAGTTACACAGTGGTGGAAGAACTATTCTATACAATAGTTACACAGTGGTGTAAGAGGAACTATTCTATACAATAGTTACACAGTGGTGGAAGAAGAACTATTCTATACAATAGTTACACAGTGGTGGAAGAAGAACTATTCTATACAATAGTTACACAGTGGTGGAAGAACTATTCTATACAATAGTTACACAGTGGTGGAAGAAGAACTATTCTATACAATAGTTACACAGTGGTGGAAGAACTATTCTATACAATAGTTACACAGTGGTGGAAGAAGAACTGTTTTATACAATAGTTACACAGTGGTGGAAGAAGAACTATTCTATACAATAGTTACACAGTGATGGAAGAAGAACTGTTTTATACAATAGTTACACAGTGGTGGAAGAACTATTCTATACAATAGTTACACAGTGGTGGAAGAAGAACTGTTTTATACAATAGTTACACTGGTGGAAGAACTATTCTATACAATAGTTACACAGTGGTGGAAGAACTATTCTATACAATAGTTACACAGTGGTGTAAGAGGAACTATTCTATACAATAGTTACACAGTGGTGGAAGAAGAACTATTCTATACAATAGTTACACAGTGGTGGAAGAAGAACTATTCTATACAATAGTTACACAGTGGTGGAAGAACTATTCTATACAATAGTTACACAGTGGTGGAAGAAGAACTATTCTATACAATAGTTACACAGTGGTGGAAGAACTATTCTATACAATAGTTACACAGTGGTGGAAGAAGAACTGTTTTATACAATAGTTACACAGTGGTGGAAGAAGAACTATTCTATACAATAGTTACACAGTGATGGAAGAAGAACTGTTTTATACAATAGTTACACAGTGGTGGAAGAACTATTCTATACAATAGTTACACAGTGGTGGAAGAAGAACTGTTTTATACAATAGTTACACTGGTGGAAGAACTATTCTATACAATAGTTACACAGTGGTGGAAGAACTATTCTATACAATAGTTACACAGTGGTGTAAGAGGAACTATTCTATACAATAGTTACACAGTGGTGGAAGAAGAACTATTCTATACAATAGTTACACAGTGGTGGAAGAAGAACTATTCTATACAATAGTTACACAGTGGTGTAAGAGGAACTATTCTATACAATAGTTACACAGTGGTGGAAGAAGAACTATTCTATACAATAGTTACACAGTGGTGGAAGAGGAACTATTCTATACAATAGTTACACAGTGGTGGAAGAAGAACTATTCTATACAATAGTTACACAGTGGTGTAAGAGGAACTATTCTATACAATAGTTACACAGTGGTGGAAGAAGAACTATTCTATACAATAGTTACACAGTGGTGGAAGAAGAACTGTTTTATACAATAGTTACACAGTGGTGTAAGAGGAACTATTCTATACAATAGTTACACAGTGGTGGAAGAAGAACTATTCTATACAATAGTTACACAGTGGTGGAAGAAGAACTATTCTATACAATAGTTACACAGTGGTGTAAGAGGAACTATTCTATACAATAGTTACACAGTGGTGGAAGAAGAACTATTCTATACAATAGTTACACAGTGGTGGAAGAGGAACTATTCTATACAATAGTTACACAGTGATGGAAGAAGAACTATTCTATACAATAGTTACACAGTGGTGGAAGAGGAACTATTCTATACAATAGTTACACAGTGGTGGAAGAAGAACTATTCTATACAATAGTTACACAGTGGTGGAAGAGGAACTATTGTACACAATAGTTACACAGTGATGGAAGAGGAACTATTCTACACAATAGCTACACAGTGGTGGAAGAGGAACTATTCTACACAATAGTTACACAGTGGTGGAAGGGATGATACATGTTCGCCACACTGAGGTCAGGTCAGGTCAGGTTAGGTTAGGTAAGGTTCGTCAGGAAACAGAACAAGTGTTTCCTGACGCTGGTCTTAGTCAGACGATGACCTGCCACTGGAGCTTTTGGTCATCTGACGAGGCCTTCCGCTGGCTTACCCCTCCATCCCTTTAAAAATTATGGTCATAGTTCTAGCCATTTAGTTTATTATTAAGGGTGTGGCCTAATACGTCTCATACTCACCATACAAGCCTTGTATAAGTTATATTTCCACTACCTCACCAAACTAAATTGACTTTGTAACATTAACACTTAGTAATAAGCACCAAAATAATATTATGATTATTATTATTATATTATTAGTATTTTTCTATTATTATTATTTAATTTTAGACGAAATAAAAACATCGCCGAAGGAGATGAATAAAAATCACAGTTGCTGAAGCCTTTTAAGTTGATGTCATGAGATGATTAGTGATGTCATGACGTCATTGGTTATGTCGTGACGTCATTGGTTATGTCGTGACGCCATTGGTTATTTTATGGCGTCATTGATGATGGCATGGCGTCATTGATGATGTCATGGCGTCATTGGTGATGTCATGACGTCATTGATAATGTCATGACTTCATTGGTGTTATATAAACCTGGAGTATACCTGGAGAGGGTTTCGGGGGTCAACGCCCCCGCGACCCGATTCATTACCAGGCCTCATGGTGGATCAGGACTTGATCAACCAGGTTGTTACTGCTGACCGCACAGAAACCGACGTAGGAACCACAGCCCGGCTGGTCAGGTACTGACTTTAGGTGCCTCTCCAGTGCCTTCTTGAAGACAGCCAAGGGTCTATTGGTAATCCCACTTATGTATGCTGGGAGGCAGTTGAACAGTCTTGGGCCCCTGACACTTATTGTATTGTCTCTTAGCATTCTCGTGGCGCCCCTGCTTTTCATTGGAAGGATGTTGCATCTCCTGCCGAGTCTTTTGCTTTCATAGGGAGTGATTTTCGTGTGCAGATTCGGGACTAGTCCTAGGATTTTCCAAGTGTATATTATCATGTATCTTTCTCGCCTGCGTTCCAAGAAGTACAAATTAAGGAACTTCAACCGTTCCCAGTAATTTAGGTGCTATATTTTACTTATACGTGCAGTGAAAATTTTCTGTACATTCTCCGGGTCTGCAATTTCGCCTGCCTTGAAGGGGGTAGTTAGTGTACAGCAGTATTCCAGCCTAGAGAGAACAAGAATCATCATGGGCTTGGCGTCCCTAGTTTTGAAGGTTCTCATTGGTTATGTAATGATGTCACATGTCATGACGTCACTGATTATGTCATGACGTTATTGGTTATGTCATGACGTCATTGATATCATTACGTCACTGTTGCAAAAGACAAGAGAAAGGATGTGACGTGTACAGTGTTTCCTAATCTCTATTAATGGTGTCAGTGTATTACACTGTGGTACATTAATGGTGTCAGTGTATTACACTGTGGTATATTAATGGTGTCAGTATATTACACTGTGGTATATTAATGGTGTCAGTATATTACACTGTGGTACATTAATGGTGTCAGTGTATTACACTGTGGTATATTAATGGTGTCAGTATATTACACTGTGGTATATTAATGGTGTCAGTGTATTACACTGGCACTTGTTCCAGCAACAGTTCTAATGTGCAACATCTGGGTGTCTTCACTCTGTAGACGTTTCGCCCTCCAGTGGCTTTAACAGCACAACACTGGTACGTGTTAATGTTGGTAGAATTACCGACAATATGTTAGATAAGAGGACTTTGGTCCTTTTAACATAACAACACAGGGACGTTTCTGATATCTGCTGCTATAAGGTGAAACGTTTCGCCTACATTGTAGGCTTCGTCAGTCGAATAGAGAGGTAACTAAATATGGAGACATCAGAAGCACTGGCGAAGTAAATATGAGGTGGTCAGTCCCCCAACCTTGTTAGTAGTGGTGTTTGAGGTGGTCAATCCCCCAACCTTGTTAGTAGTGGTGTTTGAGGTGGTCAGTCCCCCAACCTTGTTAGTAGTGGTGTTTGAGGTGGTCAGTCCCCCAACCTTGTTAGTAGTGGTGTTTGAGGTGGTCAGTCCCCCAACCTTGTTAGTAGTGGTGTTTGAGGTGGTCAGTCCCCCAACCTGAAGAAGAGTGCAGCCCCATAGAAAGTTTTAAAGTGTCTTTAACCACGGATGTTGTGTTCTAACTAATCTAACCTAACTTAACTTAACCTAACCTAACTTAACCTAACCTAACTGAACATAATCTAATATAATCTAAGTAAAGACAGTGTGTTTTGTAAAGGGAAGAAATAAAGGCAGTGAAACGAGGGTAACAAGTTGTATGATGAATTTACCAGCAATCATTGTAAGACACGAGTGATGTCACTATGAGAGTCAGGGGAGACGATGTTGCCAGTGTACAGTGACCTCACTTGTAGGGTGACGTGTAAGTAGGTCACTGTAAGGTGACGTGTAAGTAGGTCACTGTAGGGTGACGTAAGTAGGCCACTGTAGGGTGATGTGTGTAATTAGGTCACTGTGTAGGGTAACGTGTGTAACCAGGTCACTGTGTAGGGTAACGGGTGTAACCAGGTCACTGTAGGGTAACGTGTGTAACCAGGTCACTGTGTAGGGTGACTGGTGTAACCAGGTCACTGTGTAGGGTGACGGGTGTAACCAGGTCACTGTGTAGGGTGACTGGTGTAACCAGGTCACAGTGTAGGGTGACGGGTGTAACCAGGTCACTATATAGGGTGACGGGTGTAACCAGGTCACTATGTAGGGTGACTGGTGTAACCAGGTCACAGTGTAGGGTGACGGGTGTAACCAGGTCACTATGTAGGGTGACTGGTGTAACCAGGTCAGAGGGTTGAGTGATGTCACTGTGTAAGGAAAGTTTATGTTTTGGTCGCTGAAGTCACGATGGTAATGCAGATGTCACCACTAGCACCACCACTAGCACCACCACTAGCACCACTATTACAACCTCAGGTTCTCAAGGCCTGTTATCCTGAGTGTAAAAGGGAGCTTTTAGCAAAGTAAACACAGTAGAAAACTTTGAATTGTATTTTCCTTCACCAAGTATATATAGATTTATACAAAGTATGTACACTATATACAGCAGAATAGGTATTAGTGCACGCCACGGTAGTCAAGGTATTAGTGCACGCCACGGTAGTCAAGGTATTAGTGCACGCCACGGTAGTCAAGGCAAAACAGCAGCCAAGAGACAAGAGACAACCATGCAGCAACCAGCACAGAATGGAAATGACAATGGTAAAAATGTGCGTGGATACCACGTCACCTTTACAATTGCCAGATCCACATTATGATTGGCTGAACCTAGGTGCTGATCTGATGATGGGGCCCCGATCGTCAGATCCTTAGCGACCTGGTTCTCTGGTTGGTGAGGCAGCCTAAATGGGTGTGTTAACATGCTCAGAATAAGGTGAAGTACTCTTTGCATGCAACCACCACCACTAGCACCACCACCACCACTACTACTAACACAACCACCACCACCAGGGAGTGGAGTCCCTGCATCTGGTCTTCTCCATCACTGCAGACATTAGGAAGACTACTTACGCAATTATTCTCTCTCTCCAAAAAATCAGGAAAGTCATACTGTGTAGGGAATGTTGGTTGTCCTGGTACTGGTGATAACTTGTGACTGTGAGTGCCTTCCCGAGGGAGGGAGAGAGGGAAAGATGGAAGGAGAGAGGGAAAGAAGGAAGGAGAGAGGGAAAGAAGGAAGGAGAGAGGGAGGGAAGGAGGACTGCCAGAAATGCTGGCTCATGTTAGTGGCTTTCTTTGTGCTTAACAATAATTTATTACATGTAAACTACGCTTTGTATACAAATAAATAAAAAAATAATAATTTGATTTTTTTATTTTGAAGGCACTGGAAGAAGGCAGGGAGGGAGGGAGGCAAGGAAGGAGTGAGGGAGGGAGGCAAGGAAGGAGTGAGGGAGGGAGGCAAGGAAGGAGTAAGGGAGAGAGGCAAGGAAGGAGTGAGGGAGGGAGGCAAGGAAGGAGTAAGGGAGAGAGGCAAGGAAGGAGTGAGGGAGGGAGGCAAGGAAGGAGTGAGGGAGGGAGGCAAGGAAGGAGTGAGGGAGGGAGGCAAGGAAGGAGTGAGGGAGGGAGGTAAGGAAGGAGGTAGGGAGGGAGGCAAGGAAGGAGTGAGGGAGGGAGGCAAGGAAGGAGTGAGGGAGGGAGGCAAGGAAGGAGTGAGGGAGGGAGGTAAGGAAGGAGGTATACGGGGAAAGGAAGCTGTGCTTCTGGTGAAAGAAGAAGGGTAGTTCATGAGAGAGACAAGGGGGGGAGGGAAGGGGGTTATTATTCGTTTTGTTAAGAGGAAGGGAGGTTGAGGGATTAATAGTGTTGTGTAGTTAGGGAGACTTTAAGGAGGAAGGGAGGTTGAGAGGTTGTTATTAGTTGTGAATGGAGGGAGAGTCCGAGAGGGAGGGGTGGAAGTTAAGGGGTTAGTATTGTGAATGGAGAACGGGAGGGGAAGGGGGGGGGGTACTGGAGCTAGTGTGTTATTGTTTAGGTGAAGGACACAGAGGAAGAGGAAATGTGATTTCGTAGCGTTATTATGGAGCGCCTCACCAATCATGTGAGCCAGGCCAAAGATTACACAGCTACGTAATGACTCCAGGAACTGGGACCCAAACCATCTTAGGCTCAGCAAATTACAATGGTGGAGAGAGAGCGAAAGAGAGAGCACACACTGTTCTTATACTGCAAGAAGGCATTTGATGATATACTCCACAAGAGACTGGGTCATAAATTTGTATAGGTAGGTAGGAATAACATTACTATGGTGGATCCAAGAGTACCTTTGGGAAGGAAGACAGAATGACTGTCAGAGAAGAAATGTCAGAATGGGAAAGAGTAACAAGCGAGGTGCCGCAAGGATCGGTGTTAGGACCAGTACTGTTTCTGATATATGTAAATGACATACCAAAAGAGATAGATTTATCACTATTTCCATTGGGAGAATACAAACCCACAAGGAAATACTACAAATGGATCCAGACAAACTGCAAAAATTGGTGGGATAAGTGGCTACTTAAGTTAAACCTCAGCATATGTAAGATTATGAAAATAGGAACCAGGCTGTGATGGATATGTGGGGCAGCGGGCCTCCAACAGCAACAGCCTGGTTGACGAGGCTAGCACCAGACGAGCCTGGCCCATGGCCGGGCTCCGAGAGTAGTGAGACTCTCGAAACTCATCAAAGGTATATCAAAGGTAGGTGAAGATTTATCCCTAGTTGCTTCCGGAGTCACCGCCCCTGTGGCCCGGTCCCAGACCAGGAGGAAGAAGACCAGAAACTAGTTTAGGCTCTGGGGATAGAGGCTGCAGATCTCATTGAAGGAGAAAGACCTAGGGGTTAGCATATTTCCAAAGGAACACATCAACCGAATAACCTCTGTAACTAATGTTTCTTTGAATGTGTGTGAAAGAATGCTTAGATTTCTGAAAGATAGTTTTAGAGTTGCCAGACGCGCATTTTCTGCAGCAGTTATTTGGTTGATATGCAATAGGGATACCTCTTCACTATCACTTCCGTCATGTCATTCACGTGTACAAGAAATAGTACCGGTCCTGGTGCCGATTCTTGTGGAACCCCGTTCGTCACATGCACCCATTCCGACGCCTCTTCATGGAAAAATCACCCGTTGTTTCCTCTGTTAGATATATCTCCTCTAGCTTCTGTATCAGCCTCATGTGCGGTACTATGTCAGAAGTCTCCTTACAGTCCAAAAATATGCAGTCACTCAACACTCCCCTGCCTCACTTGTTACCTCGTAGAACTCCAATATTTTGAAAAGACAGGATTTAATGTCTAAAGCCCTTCTGGTTGCCATATATGAACCCAATCCTGTCTAAATGCACCACCACTCTTTTCTTCATAATCTTCTCCATAACCCTGATATGAATGTCAGTGGCACTGGTGTGTACTTTAACACCACCTGTCTGTCTCCTCTCTTAAAAATTGGATCTAAATTTGCTGCCTTCCACATCTCTGGCAATTGTCCTATTTCGATTGACTCGTTGAAGATTGTTGCTAGTGGTGCACACAGTATCTCTGCTCCCTCTCTCAGGACCCACGGAGAGATATCTGCTCTCACTGTTTTCTAGGCATCTACCTCACACAGTAGCATCCTTTCCTTTTTCCCAGTTGTATATTTTGTGTCCAGCTTCGCTGGTGCCTTCTACTGCTTCGATTCGCTGGAAGCCTTCCTGTTTCCTTTGAGATTTCCTTCATAAATTTCTTCCTGAACTCATAGATTTCCTGATCATTTCCTGTGAACTTTGCTTTGGCCTCTCTACATGTCTGGGTAAACCATGGGCTCGCTTTGTTTCCATCGCTTCGTTTGCTCCTGGGTATGAATTTCTCCTCTGCCACCTTGCACTTTCCAGTCACATACTCCACCATCTCATTCACTGTCTTTCCCTCTAGTTCCCTTACCCATTCAGGAATTGCTTCATGCGTGTGTTGTCTTTTTTTAAGTTTGGCTTCTCATGTCCTTCCTGTGCTGCTTCTCTCACCACTGTTGCTTCCACAAGGCATTCAAAACTCAGGCGCATGTGGTCATTAGCTTCAAGGGTCATTTGGTATGTAATATCCCCTATGTCAGAATCACTCAGGGTGAATACAAGGTCCAGCCTTGATGGTTCATCCTCTCCTCTCTGGTTGTGTTCCTAACATGTTAGTGCATGAGGTTCTCCATTATCACCTCCACCATCTTAGCCCTCCACGTGTCCGGTCCCCGTGTGGCTCTAGGTTCTCCCAGTCAATCTCCTTGAGGTTAAAGTCACCCATAACCAGTAGCTTTGCTCATGTGGGCTTTTCTGGCCACCTCAACTAATGTATCCACCATTATTCTGTTATTTTCGTCATATTCTTGTCTTGGTGTCTTGCTATGTAGTCGAGGTTTGTACATTACTGCTAGCATAACACTGGGACCCTCCCAGGTCCCAAGCGGTACCCACTATTCGTCCCATCTCAAGGTGCTAGGGAGCAGTGGATGCACCATCTCAAGGTGCAAGGGAGCAGTGGATGCACCATCTCAAGGTGCAAGGGAGCAGTGGATGCACCATCTCAAGGTGCAAGGGAGCAGTGGATGCACCATCTCAAGGTGCAAGGGAGCAGTGGATGCACCATCTCAAGGTGCAAGGGAGCAGTGGATGCACCATCTCAAGGTGCAAGGGAGCAGTGGATGCAACATCTCAAGGTGCAAGGGAGCAGTGGATGCACCATCTCAAGGTGCAAGGGAGCAGTGGATGCAACATCTCAAGGTGCAAGGGAGCAGTGGATGCACCATCTCAAGGTGCAAGGGAGCAGTGGATGCAACATCTCAAGGTGCAAGGGAGCAGTGGATGCACCATCTCAAGGTGCAAGGGAGCAGTGGATGCAACATCTCAAGGTGCAAGGGAGCAGTGGATGCAACATCTCAAGGTGCAAGGGAGCAGTGGATGCAACATCTCCATCTATGAATCAGCTAGGAGGCTTGAGATTCAGAAGGACACACAAACAGTATATGGATTGTTCGGTACAAATTTAGAATGTCTAACATTCCTAACCCAGCAAGCATGAGACTGTGGTCTTAAAAACACAATGAAGACTTATATACTGCAAAGGCGAGGCGCAGAAAATCGTGAAGACGACTGAAGAAGCCTGTGTAGAGAAACACTTCAGTGTAAAGATACCTAACGTGTAAAGATACCTAACTATTGTACATGTGTCTTACTTGTCAACTTGCTGTTGTATATACCTTTGTTATATTGACACTGTCAGACACTGTAACACAACGGTATCTTGGTTGATAGGGTTACTGTCGTGGTTGATGGTGTTACGTTACAGTAGTGGTTGATGACGTTAAGTTGCAGCAGTAATTGATGGCGTTACAGTAGTAGTTGATGGTGTTACGTTACAGCAGTGGCTGATGACGTTACATTGCAGTAGTAACTGATGGCGTTACAGTAGTAGTTGGTGTTACGTTACAATAGTGGTTGATGACATTACGTTACAGTAGTGGTTGATGACGTTACGTTTGAGTAGTAACTGATGGCGTTGCAGTAGTGGTTGATGACGTTACATTACAGTAGTAATTGATGACGTTACAATAGTGGTTGATAAGGTTAGGTTACAGTAGTGGTTGATGAGGTTAGGTTACAGTAGTGGTTGAGAGTCATCGTGAGAGTATTGTTTATCTATGGGTATGTGTGTAGTTGTCAGTGGTACTCGCTGGGGGGTTATCAGCGTAATACTGAGTACTGCTCCTGCCGGGGGACGATGACCTCAGTGTGTGTACTCACCTGTATGTGGTTGTAGGGGTCGATTCATAGCTCCTGGCCCCTTGTGTATGTGTTAGGGTTAGGTTGATCATTCTTACCTCCATTTACAAGCTAAGAGCTGTTACCTACCTCAGCTAAGAATGTCTACCATTATTTACAAGCTAAGAGCTGTTACTTACCTCAGCTAAGAATGTCTACCATTATTTACAAGCTAAGAGCTGTTACCTACATCAGCTAAGAATGTCTACCATTATTTACAAGCTAAGAGCTGTTACTTACCTCAGCTAAGAATGTCTACCATTATTTATAGGCTAAGAGTTGTTATCTACCTCAGCTAAGAATGTCTACCATTATTTACGAGCTAAGAGCTGTTATCTACCTCAGCTAAGAATGTCTACCATTATTTATTATTTACAAGCTAAGAGTTGTTATCTACCTCAGCTAAGAATGTCTACCATTATTTACAAGCTAAGAGTTGTTACCTACCTCAGCTAAGAATGTCTACCATTATTTACGAGCTAAGAGCTGTTACCTACCTCAGCTAAGAATATCTTTCACAATATTGCACCAACGTAGAATTCACTTTCACCACTTTTTTTTATTCCTTCTCTTTCTCCCCCGTTATCACCCCCATTCTATCCCCCCATTCACAAGGTTTTGTTTGTCTCATAATGCCGGGTTGTGCGTAGTTCATGTGACCATTTGGCTGACAACCGGAAAGTCCAGGGTTCGATTTCGGGCACTCAAAACGACCCTGTTTACCTAGTAGTAAAAGTAGGTACCTGGGTGTTAGGAAACTTGTGGGTCGCATCCTGGGGGAAAAAATCTGTGACAGTATTTTAGACGCTACAGTCTAGGTGGAAGATATAATAATAATAATAATAATAATAATAATAATAATAATAATAATAATAATCTTTACTTCGACAAGTACATGTACAAGGTATATAGGCTTAGCTGACATCAGTGACTGACATACTACTATATAGAATGCCGCTTGTTATGCAGATCATTTCGGGCAAATTAGGCCAATTTTGTCCCAGGATGCGACCCACACCAGTCTACTAACATCCAGGTACCCATTTTACTGATAAGTGAACAAGGACAACAGGTGTCTTATGGAAACACAGGTGTACCGGGATGGAACCCTGAACCTCAGTGTGTGAGACACTACAGTCTTGCTGGATGTAATGAAGTGTTTTGTAACAAGTGTGTATATGGACACACTAATGTTACAATGTGTGTCTGTGTCGCAGGATGTTGAGATGTTGACCCTTATGTTTACGATCAACATTCAAGCATCTACACTCAGGTAATGCTGATACTGCTGCTGCTACTGCTGCTACTGCTGCTGCTGCTGCTGCTGCTACTGCTACTGCTGCTGCTGCTGCTGATGCTACTGCTGCCGCTGCCTGCCTGCCTGTCTCCCAGGTTTTTTTCTTTCTTCCATTCCCCCTCCCTCCCCTTCCTCCCTTGCTTCCCCTCCCTCCCTTCCCCTCCTTTACCCTCTCCACCTCATCTTACGTCCTTATCTCCCTTCTCCACCCTATCTCCCTTCTCCACCCTATCTCCCTTCTCCACCCTATCTCCCTTCTCCACCCTATCTCCCTTCTCCACCCTATCTCCCTTCTCCACCCTATCTCCCTTCTCCACCCTATCTCCCTTCTCCACCCTATCTCCCTTCTCCACCCTATCTCCCTTCTCCACCCTATCTCCCTTCTCCACCCTATCTCCCTTCTCCACCCTATCTCCCTTCTCCACCCTATCTCCCTTCTCCGCCCTATCTTCCATATTCTGTTTTTCCCCCTCCACCTCCTCCTCTTTCTCCTTCCTCCACCTCTTTCAATGTATATTTTCTTCTACATTGTTTGCCCATTTCTTTTATCTCGTTTTTTCCAGTTTCTCTGGTTTCTTCGTCATTCCTTTTCCTGTTTATTTACAGTCGTTATGTTGATGTTTATCACTATATATATATATATATATATATATATATATATATATATATATATATATATATATATATAAATAAAATCTTAGCTAACACATCAGATTCAACACCTCAGGCGCTACTAGCTACATATTTACCCAAGGATATTCATGACTCACTCACTCATTCATTCATTCATTCACTCATGGCGTCTGGTGCAGGAGAGTGGTGAGTGTCGGTGGTCGTCACTCAAGCTGGGGGTCAACCCAGTTCCGGAAATGAATTAACAGAGATTTATTCATCCATTCATTCATGAGTCCTAGCAGTGACGTCACCAGCCCTACTAGTGATGTCACCAGTGACGTCACTGCTGGGTTGTGTCCACCACCTGTTTTCCCAGACACACACATGACCTGCCCTGGACACAGGGCAAAGTTGTGTGCACCTACCCTGGACACAGGGCAAGGTTGTGTGCACCTGCCACATGTGAGTTACTGTACCAACACTTACACCAGACACGTGTAACTTAGTGTACCAACACGTACACCAGACACATGTAATTATTTGTTCCTATGATGTGTATAGACCACCTGTGGATGACAAGACAAGTACAACAGTTAGGTATCTTTAGTCCGAAACGTTTCGCCTACACAGTAGGCTTCTTCAGTCGAGTACAGACGCAGCACTGATGTTTGACACTAACTAAATTTATACATAACACGTTACAAGCTACTCAGTAGCGTCGACATACACTACATACTGAGCTACCATACAAAGCTATCCTGTATAGTGTATTTTTAAATAAAATGCCATTGATACTGGTCATCCAGAATTGAATAGTACGTATTGCAAAGGCCTTTTTACAAACCTTTCAGTTCTGGATGAAACTTTTCAACGGTTTTTGTGTAACATCGTCGCCAGTGTATCAATCTCCGGTGTTCATTCATTAGCATACGGATAAGAACACAAACACATATATAAACACTCAGATAAACACAAACACACACACAGGAGCTGTGAATCGACCCCTGCAACCACAACTAGGTGAGTACAACACATGCAAAAAAAAACACATGCGGTTACGCAAGCACCAAACACATACAGATGCACAAACTCATGCAGGATACACAAACACAGGTGCACGAACACACACAGGCATACAAAACACACAGAAAAATACACATACACAAATACACTGGCGGGGGCAAGAACTTGACTACTACAACCACTGTAGGTGAATACAGACAAACACACAAACATATACAAGGAAACATAAACGCACAAACACATAACCATTCATAAAAGCAAAGATTAATTACTTGGTACTTGGTAGCAAGACATTTAAGCTTACACGAGAGCACTTAAGCTTATACGAGAGCACCTAAGCTTACACGAGAGTACTTAAGCTTACACGAGAGTACTTAAGCTTACACGAGAGCACTTAAGCTTATATTAGAGCACCTAAGCTTATATTAGAGCACCTAAGCTTACATTAGAGCACCTAAGCTTATATTAGATTACCTAAGCTTATATTAAAGCACCTAAGCTTATATTAGAGCACCTAAGCTTACATTAGAGCTTATGATAGGAATCACATGACAGTGTTACAGAGAGTATGATAGGTACCACATGACAGTGTCACAGAGAGTATGATAGGTACCACATGACAGTGTCACAGAGTATGATAGGTACCACATGACAGTGTTACAGAGAGTATGATAGGTACCACATGACAGTGTTACAGACAGTATGATAGGTACCACATGACAGCGTTACAGACAGTATGATAGGTACCACATGGGACACAGTGTTATAAGGATGATAACAGGAAGTGAACCTGGCACTGGGCTCTGCATGACATAATATTAAAGGTGCCACGCTGGTGCAGAAGGTGAGGGAGGACGGCTGCACCAATATTAACAGGGCTAGCTGAAACAGCAGCAGCAATAGTGCCAGCAGTAGCAGCAGCAGTAGTGCCAGTAGCAACACCAATAGTGCCAGCAGCAGCAGTAGTGCCAGTAGCAACACCAATAGTGCCAGCAGCAGCAGAAGCAGCAGTGCCAGCAGCAGCAGTAGCAATAATGCCAACAGCATCAGTTGCAGCACCAATAGTGCTAACAGCAGTAGCAGCAGCAGTAGTCCCAGCAGCAGTAGTCCCAGCAGCAGCAGTAGTCCCAGCAGCAGCAGCAGTAGTGCCAGCAGCAGTAGCAGCAGCAGTAGTGCCAGCAGCAGAAGTAACAGCAGCAGTAGTGCCAGCAGCAGTAGCAGCAGCAGTAGTGCCAGCAGCAGCAGTAGCAGCAGCAGTAGTGCCAGCAGCAGCAGTAGCAGTAGTGCCAGCAGCAGCAACAACAACAGCAGCCAAAGAGGAGGTGGAGCGGGGGTGGCAAGCAGTAAGGGAAGAATTGAAGGGGTGTTACTCATGCGTGAGACCCCCTCCTCCCTAATGCTGCCCCTCCCTTCCCCCTACCCTTCACCTCAACTCCCACCTCCTCCTCCTCCTCCTCCTCCTCCTCCTCCTCCTCCTCCTCCTCCTCCTCCTCCCCCCCTTCACCACACCTCCCCACGCCCCCATGCAACCCCTACCCATCCATCACTCCCGACACAACACCTTCCCACCCCCGCACTAACCCCAGTATGTAGGTTCAGTAACTACAGTATTTACTGTGGGTTGAGTAGGTGTGTAGTGGTGGGTATGTCAGGTGTGTAGTGGTGAATGTGTATGTCAGGTGTGTAGTGGTGGATGTGTATGACAGGTGTGTAGTGGTGGATGTGTACGACAGGTGTGTAGTGGTGGATGTGTATGACAGGTGTGTAGTGGTGGATGTGTATGACAGGTGTGTAGTGGTGGATGTGTATGACAGGTGTGTAGTGGTGGATGTGTATGACAGGTGTAGTGGTGGATGTGTATGACAGGTGTGTAGTGGTAGATGTATATGACAGGTGTGTAGTGGTGGATGTATATGACAGGTGTGTAGTGGTGGATGTATATGACAGGTGTGTAGTGGTGGATGTGCGAGACAAATGTATATTAACATCACGTATGATAATGTTGCTAATACAGTTGTATTTCGTATTTCAGGTAATGGAAACGAGAGAGGTAATGCAGGAGAGTGGTGCCTACTACCATTGAGGTGTGTATCTCTCTCTCTCTCTCTTGAACAGGATCACAAGTAACTTCATAAATTGATTTTTTTTTTCAATATATTTCTCTTTTAAACAGCTGGTACCTATCATTTTAAGTTATAATATACATCTTCAGTTATAATATAACAATGGGATAGTTATAAATATATCCACAGTCGCTTTAAATAACCATATACATTTGCAACGTGTATGTGTGTTGTGCGAAATTATTTACAAACATTATCTCTACGCCCACAGCAGGACTCGAACCTGCAAACTCTGCATCAGAGTACACAGTACTCTGGTGCAGAGTACTATATACTCTGTTGTAGAGGTCTGAGCAAAGCTCAAATCTCTACAACACAATTGTCTGTCCTTACGAAACAGACAAAGCAAATGCGATAGTAATTATGGACAAGGTAGATTATAATGGGAAAATAACATATTAGAAGAAATGGGAACTGACGTGCCCCTTGAAGCAGCTTTAACCACATTTGTGGTTAATGTTGCAGTGTTTGATGGTGACATCAATACATCACACACTTATATACACCTTAGATGAAACTGCATCAATTTTATGAATTGTTATAACTTGTGGAAAGTGAGTGTGAGGGAGAGGGAGGGAGAGTCAGACAGGTGGCTGATGTATGGGTTGTAGTGTGAGGTGGGTCAGAGGTATGGATGGCAGGTGTGTTGCCTGGAGAGACAGAGGGTTGGGGAGGCTGTGTTCCTTGGTAACACTATCACATTAATACCGGGCCGTTCCTCTCCCTCTCTTTCGTTCCTGATTACGACAACCATTCCCCACCTCCCAACAACAACCATTCCCCACCTCCCAACAACAACCATTCCCCACCTCCCAACAACAACCATTCCCCACCTCCCAACAACAACCATTCCCCACCTCCCAACAACAACCATTCCCCACCTCCCAACAACAACCATTCCCCACCTCCCAACAACAACCATTCCTTAGGATTATCCTACCTGAGATCTCCATAATGTACTATATATACGAGACCCATAACGTCTGTAGGGTGGTGTAAATAAAACCACCTATTGTGTGTGTACTCACCCAATTGTGGTTGCAGGGTCGATTCATAGTTCCTGGCCCTGTATATATATATATATATATATATATATATATATATATATATATATATATATATATATATATAAAAGTATATAGATTGAAAAATAAAAGGAAATGTGAGTTTGGAACCATTAGGCCGATGATATAGGCCTAGTCAGAGAGGGGTGCTTATGGAGGGTATGGGGGTATGCTGCCCTTGTATGGTATTTTTATCTTGATATATGGGCATGGGGAGTTAGGACCTCGCTACGGGGGTTAGTTACCCTTCAAAGGAGGTGCGTTGATGCTAGTGAAGGGCTCTTGATTTTAAGAAGTGGAGCTACCCTTCCCTCCTTCCTGAGTACCTCCCATTCCTCAGATGCTGTATGACTCCTACGGGTTAAGCGCTTCTCATGAATATAATAATATACAAGTAATAATTATTATAATGATTACCAGAAATATAGCTCAGTTAGTCACTAAGGTTCAATGATTATCACAAATGTAAGTGTCAGTCACTAAGGTTCAATGATTATCACAAATGTAAGTGTCAGTCACTAAGGTTCAATGATTATCACAAATGTAAGTGTCAGTCACTAAGGTTCAATGATTATCAAAAATGTAAGTGTCAGTCACTAAGGTTCAATGATTATCAAAAATGTAGGTGTCAGTCACTAAGGTTCAATGATTATCAAAAATGTAAGTGTGAGTCACTAAGGTTCAATTATTATAAAAAATGTAAGTGTGAGTCACTAAGGTTCAATGATTATCAAAAATGTAAGTGTCAGTCAGTAAGGTTCAATGATTATCACAAATATAACCGTCTGAAAGTAAGGTTCAGACATGTACCAGAAGATAGAATATGTGGGCGTGAAAGGTGCTAATAGCAACATCCTGACTGAACATAAGGCCAGCTAGGAGGTCTGGTCCCAGGCCGGGCTGCCAGTCTATGTAAACACTAGAACAGGACACAGGTGTCTCACAGGTACGTAATCTTAAGTAAATGTGTGCGTAGGTTCATTAAGCTGGTGTGAGTGGCAGTTTATGTGATTCAGATTAGTGTGGATGAGCTCCCACTGTTTTTAAAACCGTTAAAGCCTTTTAAGTGCGCTTAAATTGCCTTTTTTGTATACTTTAGGTGTCCCGAGTAATTAATGTAGGTTTTCTCCGTATTATACACAATTATAACGCTTTGTATGTTCTATGTATATTTACCTATTCGGCACCTATATATATATATATATATATATATATATATATATATATATATATATTATATTATATATATATATATATATATTATATATATATATATATATATATATATATATATATATGTGTCTGTCTGTGTGTGTGTGTGTGTGTGTGTGTGTGTGTGTGTAAAACAACTACTGTGAAAAACAGCGAAATTCCAAGCGCTTTCGTGACTTCTCACATGTTCCTTGATTATGTGAGAAGTCACGAAAGTGCTGGAATTTCGCAATTTCATAGTGTTTGTTTTGCACATTGTGATATCACCTGTTTACTGTGATCTTATTGCATATATATATATACGTATATATATATATATATATATATATATATATATATATATATATATATATATATATATATATATATCCTAAAAGATATGCACTTTTGTGTATATACCTTGTGATAAAAAAAAATTGTGTGTAAATCTTCAGAGATATACACCTTTGTATATATAGCATATCACCAATGGTGTGTTTCATTAGATCCGTATTACAATAAGATGAGTACATGTAGGGTAAGGGAGTGTGGGAGGCAGGGAGATGATACGCGCTCCTCCCTCATAAACACCTAGGAATGCACCACCTGCCAAACTTCCACTACAACCATCTCGTAAACTCCCTCTGTCCCCCACCTGTGTTGCCTCTACCATCAGTAGATCCTTCCTCTGACTCTTGCGATGGAAGCTCTCGCATTGGCTGGCGGCAGGTACGAGACGCAGGCCGAGAAACGAGGCTTTGGAAGAGGCTGATGCAGCGGCGTGGCCATTCTGAGCGTGATGCAGCGGCGTGGCCATTCTGAGCGGCGTAGCGGTTCCCTGGGCAGTTCCGTTAGCTGGTCTGTTAACGGGAGTTTGCAGTACACCATACCTCGGGCGCCACCTTCCCCCTGGGAACACACGCACACTGTAATTGGTACCAGTTTAATATCACAGAGATGATGAATAAGACATGTGTATTGATCGAAATGCTCTACGTACTTTGCACTCTCAACCTCTTGTGTTGTTTGTACAGTCCTCTGAAATGATTAATAATAACAATAATAATAATAATAATAATACTAATAATAAAATTATTATTATTATTATTATTATTATTATTATTATTATTATAACTTTTAAACGCCTGATTATCATTATTGTTAAGTCATAGGTAATCTCTGTATTAATTTCATAAAGGCACTGCGTGGTGTAACGTCTCCATAATGAAGATTCGTAGGTGATGCGTATATCTTATTCATCAATATTTGGGTATTGTATTCGTTTAATTTGATGACATAGGTTGTCACATACAGGGGCTGGGGTTGATGCTTTCAAGTTGATAGTGCTTATCTTGTATTGTTAAGATCGCCTGTCTGCAACTGAATTATATATATATATATATATATATATATATATATATATATATATATATATATATATATATATATATATATATATATATATATATATATATATATATATATGAGAGAGAGATAGTATAGTGACGTAATGTCAGGTTGAACAAGTATGTAGCTGACTAGAGGTGGGATTCAAGAATGAACTACTGTGTCTTGGTTCAGCTCTCTCAAATAACTTCTGTATTGAATTATTAAAGCCACTGTCTGGGGAAACATCTTCGTAATAAAAGTGTTTAACTTGTCTTATTCATCATCTTTACTACTACTACTGCTCACACCTGCCTAGTATAGGCCAGTAGGCCTGCTGCAGTGTTTCTCGACTTTTATGTTACCATGGCCTCCTTCCCAGGTGCTTCTTGTGTCTTTAGCAGCGAATACCTTGAAGAAGAATGTTGATCAACATCTGGTTTGAGGAAATTGTTGAGTTCCCTCTTGAAAAGAGCTGGGGATTTCTGTTGGTAATATCCTTTATGCATGAAAGGAGGGTGTTAAAGAGTCGTGGTATCTTTACACTTATTGAGATCTCTCTTAGTGTACTCATCGCTCTCCTGCTTTTCACCGAGGTATCCTGCAGTGCCTCCCAAGATTCTTATGTTCACATATAGTGACTTTGGTGTGCAGGCTTGAAACCAATCCTTCCAGAGTCTTCCTGGTCTAGATTATGATATATCTTTCTCGCCTACTCTCTAAGGAGTACAGTTCAAAGTACTTTAGGTGTTTGACTGAGAGTTTATAAGAGTTCGGTAGGTTTTGAAGATTATCTACTGCAATTCATTAGGGCTGCAATTCACCTATATTCTAACGTTCAGGGTATTTTTAATCCCTGAAATGAAAATTGAAGTCAGTTCTAAGTGTATATAAATTGAGAGAGAAACACTTATAGGTGTATGCGTACCTCTCATTGTATACATACCTGATGATTAGGACACATGTGCAACACTTGGAACGATCGTTGCAACTCAGCTTCTCGTCCCATCAGCCCAGCGTGTCAACACAGGAAGCCCCTTGGCTTATCAAAGTACCCTTAACCAAGGACGATGCTGCAATCACTTATCCACCCAACCAATTTATGGCCTGACTCAAAGGTCATTAACCTGGCTGTAGCGACTAGTTTATTGTACACCCCCATATCCGTCCCGTGGACGGTAGCGCAAGAGCATGTGAAAAGCGTTAGATTCTTGCGAATATGTACTGACACTGCTACCGACAGATTCAAGACTATTGACGTATGATGTATTACATACATGTGCGAAGATTAGAAGGAGTTTGAGGTAATCAGTCCCTCACCCTGGAGTTTATGTAATAGTCCATTAGTCTTGAAAAGATGGACTGATTATATTGATTCCAGGCTGAGGGACAGATTGCCTCAAATTCCTTCTGATTTTCATCATTCTTCTTAGTATTGGACTGATGAAGCCACTGTGTGGCGAAACGTTTCCTCAGTAAAGATATCCAAGTGCTGTTCATGTGTCTAATTTATCAACTTGTCGGTTCTTTGAACCATTTATCTACAATATTAACGGAACACAAGTAGAATTTTTCAAGAGGAAACCGGATTGTCTACCTATAATGTTATTGCTACCTCACTATTCACTCCAAGAAAGAACTCCGACAGACCTGAGGGCCGCTAGCAGCAACAGCCTGCTTAATCAGACAAGGAGGCCTGACCTGGGGAGAGTCTAGAAGGGTAGGAGAATCCTCAGAACTGATCACAGGTATGTGGGGGCTGGTGCGGGTAATCTCAGTGTGTATTTAGCTTAGTGCAGCGAGATTAACCCAAGCTTCTGTTGACGTGGTGTAGTATACTGCGAGTGTCCCTACTCTGTTGTGACGGTGTAGGATTCTAGTGGGTAGGGTCTACCTGGAGTCTACCTGGAGGGCATTCCGGGGATCGACGTCCCCGCGGCCCGGTCTATGACCAGGCCTCCCGGTGGATCACGGCCAGTGGGTAGTGACAGTGTGTAGTAGTGTATCCAGTGGGTAGTGACAGTGTGTAGTAGTGTGCTCGTGGGTAGTGGCAGTATACAGGAAGGACTATTAGGGTATAAGGCCAATGTCTAGCCAGGCTAGGCCATGCATAAACAAACTTAACCTAATAATATTGGTAGAATTACCGACAATATGTTAAGTAAAAGGACACAAATGCAACTAATGTGACATTTTATTGTGGCAACGTTTCGCTCTCCAGGAGCTTTCTCAAGCCGAGAAAGAAAGCTCCTGAAGAGCGAAAACGTTGCCACAATAAAATGTCACATTAGTTGCATTTGTGTCCTTTTACTTAACAAACTTAACCTAGCTTAGCCTAGCGAAGCTTGGTCTAACACAACCCTTCCCAGCCTAGCTTAGGCTAACTAAACCCAACCTAATCTAATTTAGCCTAGCTTAGGCTAACATAACCTAAACTAAATCAACAAACATTCAGTTCTGTTGACTATTTAGATGACGTATTGTGATGCCTTGCTGACTGTCTAGATGACGTATTTTGATGTCTTGGTTCATGAATGGTCCCAGTTGGTATTGGCTGGGTTGAAGACTAGGGGTGGTCCCAGTTGGTATTGGCTGGGTTGAAGACTAGGGGTGGTCCCAGTTGGTATTGGCTGGGTTGAAGACTAGGGGTGGTCCCAGTAACGGGGTTAAAGACTAGAGGAATGGTCCCAAGCACCATCAGTCATGTAGGTCATAACAACAGTTTTAATAGCTAATAAAGTGCCGCTCTTCAAGGGTTTGCATCCTCTCTGTTTAGACTTAAGGCGTAAATACTCTCTCAGGATCCTTTAGCATTCCTCCGTAGACGTTCTGTCTAGGAGTGTTGACGGTATAAAATACCGAAAAGTTGATGGTTAAGACACATGTGCAACAGCTGGGGGTCTTTATTGTTGGAACGTTTCGCCTACTGAAGAAGCCGACTGTACAGGTGAAACGTTTCAGCAGTAAAGATATTCAACTGTTGCATACATGCCTTAATTATCAATATTGCACAGTAGATGGTGTGTCTGAACCTGTACACTGTGAGATGGATCACATTCCATAATAGATGGTGTGTCTGATCCTGTACACGGTGAGATGGATCACATTCCATAATAGATGGTGTCTGAACCTGTACACTGTGAGATGGATCACATTCCATAATAGATGGTGTGTCTGAACCTGTACACTGTGAGATGGATCACATTCCATAATAGATGGTGTGTCTGAACCTGTACACTGTGAGATGGATCACATTCCATAATAGATGGTGTGTCTGAACCTGTACACTGAGATGGATCACATTCCATAATAGATGGTGTGTCTGAACCTGTACACTGTGAGATGGATCACATTCCACAATAGATGGTGTGTCTGATCCTGTACACTGTGAGATGGATCACATTCCACAATAGATGGTGTGTCTGAACCTGTACACCGTGAGATGGATCACATTCCACAATAGATGGTGTGTCTGAACCTGTACACTGTGAGATGGATCACATTCCACAATAGATGGTGTGTCTGATCCTGTACACTGTGAGATGGATCACATTCCACAATAGATGGTGTGTCTGATCCTGTACACTGTGAGATGGATCACATTCCACAATAGATGGAGTGTCTGGGTCTGCAGACTGACGTGAGATAGATCACATTCAAGGTTCTTGGTTCTTAGATTCAAGTTGAACAAACTTAAAAAGGATTATAGGACTGATACAAGAAATTTGGGTAACTTTAATTAAAAGTAGGTTGGATGGGTACACGAGCGGGTGTGAGTTGGACTTGCCTAACATGGGCAAGTAGTGAGATAAATGGTTTTGAAAACTGAGAAATTGAAGAATGAGACACTTATGCAATGTATGTTCAACTCCATGGAGTTGAACTCTTCTCCAGGCTGAGGGACTGACCACCTAAAATACTTTTTCTCCAAGGTTGATGGACTGATTATATCATCTTAATTTCATTACTACTGCTGTCTTTGTATTTGACTGAAGAAGTCTACTGTGTAGGCGAAACGTTTCATCTTTACCTTTTCTTTGACGTGACCTGTCTGCTACCGCGAGTACAGTGTTTATACGTGCTGAGTGAATCCTCTGCATGACTTGAAAAATCTCTGTTCAGAGCCACTTGTGTGGTGCCAGATCCTTCAAGACTAAGGTGCTCATCAACTACTCCTAGCCTCCTTACCTCCTCTTTTGTATATACTTCACCAACACTGCAGCACCAACAGCACCAACAGCTGGTGCTGTTGGTGCTGCTGCTGCTGCTGCTGCTGGTGCTGCTGGTGCTGCTGGTGCTGCTGCTACTGCTGCTGTTGTTGCTGCTACTGCTGCTGTTGTTGCTGCTGCTGCTGTTGCTACTGCTGCTGTTGTTGCTGCTGCTGCTGTTGCTACTGCTGCTGTTGTTGCTGCTGCTGCTGTTGCTACTGCTGCTGTTGTTGCTGCTGCTGCTGTTGCTACTGCTGCTGTTGTTGCTGCTGCAGTATTCCTGCAGCGGTATTCCTACCAATATTTTACAATGTTGAAATATTACTTATATACGAAATAAAGCTTTAATGTAAGGCTGTATTTCGTGATGTCTTTGTAGACCTAAATAATATATGAATTGTTGAACATGAAGGAGGGGACAGGTTGAACATTATGTAGTAGTATTACACAAGTAATCCGCACATAGGAAAGAGGAACTTACAACGACGTTTCGGTCCGACTTGGACCGAAACAAGGACAAGGACTTGCCTTGTATGGGCCAGTAGGCCTTCTGCAGTGTTCCTCCATTCTTATGTTCTTATTTACAAAGTCACCATTTACGTCGTGGTAAGTTTCTCTCTCCCATGTGTGAGTTACTTGTGTATTGTTCCAGTCACGGTATTGTGAATTTTTGTTCATTATGTACCAGTACAGTATTACATGACGGAGAGAAGAGGTGGTATGACGTACATGTTACAAGAACATAATCCCAATGGAAATAAGTCACTCTCTCTGTTTTTTTGGGGTGGTTATCCAAGGTAATACACACGTATGTTACTAGGTATGATAATTGCACTTATGTGTACCTCTACCTAAATAAACGTACTTACCTTGTTGCCCACATCAGACTATCCACTGACCCATCCCATCCTCGTAAAGCCATTGTCTGTTTCTCGTATACGACTTTAGGCAAACTTTTTAATGCACGATATTTAGAATATACTATGTTAGCTTAGGGTAAGTCGTGTTAGGATAGGATGTATTATGTTAGGATTATACCTGGGGTATACCTGGAGGGCATTCCGAGGGTCAACGCCTCGGCGGCCCGGTCTATGACCAGGCTTCAAATTATTCACAATCATCATCTCTCGACTCACGAAATCGCAATGACACGATTGCAAACAAACCATACCACGGGTGGGGATAGAACCCGCGGTCAGAGTCATAAAACTCTAGACCGACGCGCTAGCCACTGGGCCAGCTGGCTACAGTGGCTAACGCGTCGGTCTGGAGTTTTATGAGTCTCTGATCGCGGGTTCTATCCCCGCCAGTGGTATGGTTTGTTTCATTATCTCTCATTGCACAGCAGGATTCGAACCTGCGCACTCTGCGTCAAAGTACGCAGTACTTTAGCCACACAGCAGGAATAATTAGGAATTTTGTAGACCGACAAATTGATAAATAAAACATTTGTGCAGAAAGTGTCTCAGTTACTGCACTAATTCATAAACACAACAGAAAGTTTTGAAGCGCCAACACAGAACGTAAAAATAAATGCCTTACTAAAAATTACAGATTTTTGACCAAAATATTATCCTAATCAAGGAAAAACTGAAATTTCCTTATAAAGCCAGAAAAAAAACTTATAAAAAACGTAAACATATTACGACCTACCAGTCAGATAATTACTTTCTTAACCAGCGTAATATACTGACGTTATTACGAGGACGGTCTGGCTGGGGACTAACTACTGCCTGGCTATACTGTCTCTACTTGTGTCTGGCTACACTGTCTCTACTTGTGTCTGGCTACACTGTCTCTACTTGTGTCTGCCTAACTGAAGTCACCCTAATACAAGAAAAAGCTCTTGCGGTTTTAGTGGTCGAGACTCAGCTCCTGGCCCCTGTCTCTTAATCTCCAACTCTAAGGAAATGGAGCTGCCTTCCTTTCCCTCGTATCAATCTTAATTGACCACAGTCCTACCATTCCCAGGCCAAGTCCCACTAATGCAGTAATAATAATAATAATAATAATAATAATAATAATAATAATAATAATAATAATAATAATAATAATAATAATAAAGCCATGGGTGTGAGATCACCTAAAAGCAGGTGTATGGAGTCATGGGTGATCAAGACACAGGTGTATGGAGTCATGGGTGATCAAGACACAGGTGTATGGAGTCATGGGTGATCAAGACATAGGTATATGGAGTCATGGGTGATCAAGACACAGGTGTATGGAGTCATGGGTGATCAAGACACAGGTGTATGGAGTCATGGGTGATCAAGACACAGGTGTATGGAGTCAGGGTTGATTAAGACACACAGGTGTATGGAGTCAGGGGTGATCAAGACAGGTGTATGGAGTCAGGGGTGATCAAGACACAGGTGTATGGAGTCAGGAGTGATCAAAACACAGGTGTATGGAGTCAGGGGTGATAAAGACAGATGTAGGGAGCCAGGGATGATCAAGACACAGGTGTAGGAAGCCAGGGGTGTGGGTTTCCTGTGTCGTCTTGTAGGTCAGGTGTAGGTGAGAGCGCTCTCACAACTGCGCAGTAGACACCGGGGAGTGCCAGAGGTGCTCACTGCCCTTCTGGAAGGTGCTCTGTGCTCACAAAGATCGTCGTGAGCAGAATTCAGTCTGTCACTGGAACACTATTTCTGGAATTGTAAGGTTATTTCTGGCACCAGACGGCTATTTCCAGCCACGGAAGGTTATTTCTAGCGCTGAAATGATTTCATCCATTGAAATAATATTTCTGACGGTTAAAGTCTGTTTCTGGCATTGAAAGAATATTTCTGGCACTGAAGTGACGTATTGCCGAAAGTAGTCGATGTGTTCAGTCCATCAATCAAGATTGATGGACTGATCAAATCGACTCCAGGCCGAGGGACTGATTACCTCAACTCCTCCTCATCTTCCACCTTCCTCTGCATTGGACTGAAGAAGGCTATGCCTTTGATATACCCTTAATGGCCAGGCTTGTCTAGTACTTGCCTTGCCACTCAGGCTCTTGTTCTGGCTGCCCGCTGACCCACATGTCCATCACAGCCTGGTTGATCTAGCACTTGGTGGAGGGACCTGTACAGTTTCCTCTTGAAGACTTGTACACTTGTTCCAGCACTGTTTTACACTTGTTCCAACACTGTTTTAAACTTATTCCAGCACTGTTTTCAAGACTTCTACACTTGTTCCAGCACTGTTGCCCACTTGTTCCAGCAGTGTTTTAAAGACTTTTACACTTGTTCCAGCAATGTTTTAAAGACTACACCGATGTTATGAATGAAAAGAAGTTGGATGTCCTGGCCCTAAGCGAAACAAAGCTGAAGGGGGTAGGCGAGTTTCAGTGGGGAGAAATAAATGGGATTAAGTCAGGAGTATCTGAGAGAGTTAGAGCTAAGGAAGGGGTAGCAATAATGTTGAAGGATCAGTTATGGAAGGAAAAGAGGGAATATAAATGTGTAAATTCAAGGATTATGTGGATTAAAATAAGGGTCGGATGCGAAAAGTGGGTCATAATAAGCGTGTATGCACCTGGAGAAGAGAGGAGTGTAGAGGAGAGAGAGAGATTTTGGGAGATGTTAAGCGAATGTATAGGAACTTTTGAACCAAATGAGAGAGTAATTGTGGTAGGGGACCTAAATGCTAAAGTGGGAGAAACATGCAGAGAGGGTGTAGTAGGTAAGTTTGGGGTGCCAGGTGTAAATGATAATGGGAGCCCTTTGATTGAACTTTGTATAGAAAGGGGTTTAGTTATAGGTAATACATATTTTAAGAAAAATGGATAAATAAGTATACAAGATATGATGTAGGGCGTAATGACAGTAGTTTGTTGGACTATGTATTGGTAGATAAAAGACTGTTGAGTAGACTTCAGGATGTACATGTTTATAGAGGGGCTACAGATATATCAGATCACTTTTTAGTTATAGCTACAGTGGGAGTAAAAGGTAGATGGGATACAAGGAAAATAGAATCAGTAAGTAAAAGAGAGGTGAAGGTTTATAAACTAAAAGAGGAGGCAGTTAGGGTAAGATATAAACAACTATTGGAGGATAGATGGGCTAGTGAGAGTGTAGGCAATGGGGTCGAAAATGTATGGGGTAGATTTAAAAATGTAGTGTTAGAGTGTTCAGCAGAAGTTTGTGGTTACAGGCGAGTGGGTGCAGGAGGGAAGAGGAGCGATTGGTGGAATGATGATGTAAAGAGAGTAGTAAGGGAGAAAAAGTTAGCATATGAGAGGTTTTTACAAAGTAGAAGTGATGCAAGGAGGGAAGAGTATATAGAGAGAAAAAGAGAGGTTAAAAGAGTGGTGAAGCAATGTAAAAAGAGAGCAGATGAGAGAGTGGGTGAGATGTTATCAGCAAATTTTGTTGAAAATAAGAAAAAGTTTTGGAATGAGATTAATAAGTTGAGGAAGCCTAGAGAACAAATGGATTTGACAGTTAAAAATAGGAGAGGAGAGTTATTAAATGGAGAGTTAGAGGTATCGGGAAGATGGAGAGAATATTTTGAGGATTTGTTAAATGTTGATGAAGACAGGGAAGCTGTGATTTCGTGTGTAGGGCAAGGAGGAATAACATCTTGTAGGAGTGTGGAAGAGCCAGTTGTGGGTGTAGGGAAGTTCGTGAGGCAGTGGGTAGAATGAAAGGGGGTAAGGCAGCTGGGATTGATGGGATAAAGATAGAAATGTTAAAAGCAGGTGGGGATATAATTTTGGAGTGGTTGGTGCTATTATTTAATAAATGTATGGAAGAGGGTAGGGTACCTAGGGATTGGCAGAGAGCGTGTATTGTTCCTTTGTATAAAGGCAAAGGGGACAAAAGAGAGTGCAAAAATTATAGGGGAATAAGTCTGTTGAGTGTACCTGGTAAAGTGTATGGTAGAGTTATTATTGAAAGAATTAAGAGTAAAACAGAAAGCAGGATAGCAGATGAACAAGGGGGCTTTAGGAAAGGTAGGGGGTGTGTAGACCAAGTGTTTACAGTGAAACATATAGGTGAACAGTATTTGGATAAGGGTAAAGATGTTTTTGTGGCATTTATGGATTTGGAAAAGGCGTATGATAGGGTAGATAGGGGGGCAATGTGGCAGATGTTGCAGGTGTATGGAATAGGAGGAAGGTTACTGAAAGCAGTGAAGAGTTTTATGAGGATAGTGAGGCTCAGGTTAGAGTGTGTAGGAGGGAAAGGGGGACTATTTCCCAGTAAAAGTGGGCCTTAGACAAGGATGTGTGATGTCACCGTGGTTGTTCAATATATTTATAGATGGGGTTGTAAGAGAAGTGAATGCGAGGGTCTTGGCAAGAGGTGTTGGGCTAAAAGATAAAGAAGCAAATACAAAGTGGGAGTTGTCACAGTTGCTTTTTGCTGATGACACTGTGCTTTTGGGAGATTCTGAAGAGAAGCTGCAGAGGTTGGTGGATGAATTTGGTAGGGTGTGTAAAAGAAGAAAATTGAAAGTGAATATAGGAAAGAGTAAGGTGATGAGGATAACAAAAGAATAGGTGACGAAAGATTGGATATCAGATTGGAGGGAGAGAGTATGGAGGAGGTGAATGTATTCAGATATTTGGGAGTGGACATGTCGGCGGATGGGTCTATGAAGGATGAGGTGAATCATAGAATTGATGAGGGGAAAAGGGTGAGTGGAGCACTTCGGAGTCTGTGGAGACAAAGAACCTTGTCCATGGAAGTAAAGAGGGGAATGTATGAGAGTATAGTTATACCAACGCTCTTATATGGGTGTGAAGCATGGGTGATGAATGTTGCAACGAGGAGAAGGCTGGAGGCAGTGGAGATGTCATGTCTGAGGTCAATGTGTGGTGTGAATATAATGCAGAGAATTCGGAGTTTGGAAATTAGGAGGAGGTGCGGGATTACCAAAACGATTGTTGTTGAGGTGGTTTGGACATGTAGAGAGAATGGAACGAGACAGAGTGACTTCGAGAGTGTATAAATCTGTAGTGGAGGGAAGGCGGGGTAGGGGTCGGCCTAGGAAAGGTTGGAGGGAGGGGGTAAAGGAAGTTTTGTGTGCGAGGGGCTTGGACTTCCAGCAAGCATGTGTGAGCGTATTTGATAGGAGTGAATGGAGGCATATGGTTTTTAATACTTGACGTGCTGTTGGAGTGTGAGCAAAGTAACATTTATGAAGGGATTCAGGGAAACCGGCAGGCCGGACTTGAGTTCTGGAGATGGGAAGTACAGTGCCGGCACTCTGAAGGAGGGGTGTTAATGTTGCAGTTTTATAACTGTAGTGTAAAGCACCCTTCTGGCAAGACAGTGATGGAGTGAATGATGATGAAAGTTTTTCTTTTTCGGGCCACCCTGCCTTGGTGGGAATCGGCCGATGTGTTAATAAAAAAAAAAAAAAAAAAAAAAAACTTGTTCCAGCATGATTTAAAGACTTCTACACTTGTTCCAGCATGATTTAAAGACTTCTACAATTGTTCTAGCATGATTTAAAGACTACACTTGTTCCATCATGATTTAAAGACTTCTATACTTGTTCCAGCATGATTTAAAGACTACACGTGTTCCAGCGTGATTTAAAGACTTCTACACTTGTTCCAGAGTGATTTAAAGACTTCTACACTTATTCCAGCGTGATTTAAAGACTTCTACACTTGTTCCAGAGTGATTTAAAGATTTCTACACTTGTTCAAGCATGATTTAAAGACCTACACTTGTTCCAGCATGATTTAAAGATTTCTACACTTGTTCCAGCGTGATTTAAAGACTACTACACTTGTTCCAGCGTGATTTAAAGACTTCTACACTTGTTCCAGCGTGATTTAAAGACTTCTACACTTGTTCCAGCATGATTTAAAGATTTCTACACTTGTAAGGCTTCTACACTTGTTCCAGCATGATTTAAAGACTTCTACACTTGTTCCAGCGTGATTTAAATACTTCTACACTTGTTCCAGCATGATTTAAAGACTACTACACTTGTTCCAGCGTGATTTAAAGACTTCTACACTTGTTCCAGCATGATTTAAAGACTTCTACACTTGTTCCAGCATGATTTAAAGACTTCTACACTTATTCCAGCATGATTTAAAGACTACTACACTTGTTCCTGCGTGATTTAAAGACTTCTACACTTGTTCCAGCGTGATTTAAAGACTTCTACACTTGTTCCAGCGTGATTTAAAGACTTCTACACTTGTTCCAGCGTGATTTAAAGACTTCTCTACACTCGTTCCAGCATGATTTAAAGACTTCTACACTCGTTCCAGCATGATTTAAAGACTTCTACACTTGTTCCAGCGTGATTTAAAGACTTCTACACTTGTTCCAGCATGATTTAAAAACTACTACACTTGTTCCAGCGTGATTTAAAGACTTCTACACTTGTTCCAGCATGATTTAAAGATTTCTACACTTGTAAGGCTTCTACACTTGTTCCAGCATGATTTAAAGACTTCTACACTTGTTCCAGCGTGATTTAAAGACTACTACACTTGTTCCAGCATGATTTAAAGACTACTACACTTGTTCCAGCATGATTTAAAGACTACTACACTTGTTCCAGCATGATTTAAAGACTACTACACTTGTTCCAGCGTGATTGAAAGACTTCTACACTTGTTCCAGCATGATTTAAAGATTTCTACACTTGTAAGGCTTCTACACTTGTTCCAGCATGATTTAAAGACTTCTACACTTGTTCCAGCGTGATTTAAATATTTCTACACTTGTTCCAGCGTGATTTAAAGACTTCTACACTTGTTCCAGCGTGATTTAAATACTTCTACACTTGTTCCAGCGTGATTTAAATACTACTACACTTGTTCCAGCATGATTTAAAGACTACTACACTTGTTCCAGCATGATTTAAAGACTACTACACTTGTTCCAGCATGATTTAAAGACTACTACACTTGTTCCAGCATGATTTAAAGACTACTACACTTGTTCCAGCGTGATTGAAAGACTTCTACACTTGTTCCAGCATGATTTAAAGATTTCTACACTTGTTCCAGCGTGATTTAAATACTTCTACACTTGTTCCAGCATGATTTAAAGACTTCTACACTTGTTCCAGCGTGATTTAAATACTTCTACACTTGTTCCAGCGTGATTTAAAGACTTCTACACTTGTTCCAGCGTGATTTAAATACTTCTACACTTGTTCCAGCATGATTTAAAGACTTCTACACTTGTTCCAGCGTGATTTAAATACTTCTACACTTGTTCCAGCGTGATTTAAAGACTTCTACACTTGTTCCAGCGTGATATAAATACTTCTACACTTGTTCCAGCGTGATTTAAAGACTACTACACTTGTTCCAGCATGATTTAAATACTTCTACACTTGTTCCAGCATGATTTAAAGACTTCTACACTTGTTCCAGCGTGATTTAAAGACTTCTACACTTGTTCCAGCATGATTGAAAGACTTCTACACTTGTTCCAGCATGATTGAAAGACTTCTACACTTGTTCCAGCATGATTGAAAGACTTCTACACTTGTTCCAGCATGATTGAAAGACTTCTACACTTGTTCCAGCATGATTGAAAGACTTCTACACTTGTTCCAGCGTGATTTAAAGACTTCTACACTTGTTCCAGCATGATTGAAAGACTTCTACACTTGTTCCAGCATGATTGAAAGACTTCTACACTTGTTCCAGCATGATTGAAAGACTTCTACACTTGTTCCAGCATGATTGAAAGACTTCTACACTTGTTCCAGCATGATTGAAATACTTCTACACTTGTTCCAGCGTGATTTAAAGACTTCTACACTTGTTCCAGCATGATTGAAAGACTTATACACTTGTTCCAGCATGATTGAAAGACTTCTACACATGTTTCAGCGTGATTTAAAGACTTCTACACTTGTTCCAGCATGATTGAAAGACTTCTACACTTGTTCCAGCATGATTTAAATACTTCTACACTTGTTCCAGCGTGATTTAAAGACTTCTACACTTGTTCCAGCATGATTTAAATACTTCTACACTTGTTCCAGCGTGATTTAAATACTTCTACACTTGTTCCAGCATGATTTAAATACTTCTACACTTGTTCCAGCATGATTTAAATACTTCTACACTTGTTCCAGCGTGATTTAAATACTTCTACACTTGTTCCAGCATGATTTAAATACTTCTACACTTGTTCCAGCATGATTTAAATACTTCTACACTTGTTCCAGCGTGATTTAAATACTTCTACACTTGTTCCAGCATGATTTAAATACTTCTACACTTGTTCCAGCATGATTTAAATACTTCTACACTTGTTCCAGCGTGATTTAAATACTTCTACACTTGTTCCAGCGTGATTTAAATACTTCTACACTTGTGCCAGCATGATTTAAATACTTCTACACTTGTTCCAGCGTGATTTAAATACTTCTACACTTGTTCCAGCGTGATTTAAATACTTCTACACTTGTTCCAGCATGATTTAAATACTTCTACACTTGTTCCAGCGTGATTTAAATACTTCTACACTTGTTCCAGCATGATTTAAATACTTCTACACTTGTTCCAGCAGAGTTTCTGATATCTTCTGTTAAAATGTTGAATAGTCTGGGACCCCGGATGTTGATACAAATCTTGTTTGTCTTACTTAAAGAAAAGTTGGGATTTCTTTTGGCCAGTGCAAGATCAAGGTACCTTCATTCCCTGTGAAGGATGAGGATCAAGGTACCTTCCTGCCTTATGAAGGGTGAGGATGAGGATCAAGGTACCTTCCTGCCTTATGAAGGGTGAGGATGAGGATCAAGGTACCTTCCTGCCTTATGAAGGGTGAGGATGAGGATCAAGGTACCTTCCTGCCCTATGAAGGGTGAGGATCAAGGTACCTTCCTGCCCTATGAAGGGTGAGGATCAAGGTACCTTCCTGCCCTATGAAGGGTGAGGATCAAGGTACCTTCCTGCCCTATGAAGGGTGAGGATGAGGATCAAGGTACCTTCCTGCCCTATGAAGGGTGAGGATCAAGGTACCTTCCTGCTTTATGAAGGGTGAGGATGAGGATCAAGGTACCTTCCTGCCTTATGAAGGGTGAGGATGAGGATCAAGGTACCTTCCTGCCTTATGAAGGGTGAGGATGAGGATCAAGGTACCTTCCTGCTTTATGAAGGGTGAGGATGAGGATCAAGGTACCTTCCTGCCTTATGAAGGGTGAGGATGAGGATCAAGGTACCTTCCTGCCCTATGAAGGATGAGGATGAGGATCAAGGTACCTTCCTGCCTTATGAAGGATGAGGATCAAGGTACCTTCCTGCCTTATGAAGGGTGAGGATGAGGATCAAGGTACCTTCCTGCCTTATGAAGGGTGAGGATGAGGATCAAGGTACCTTCCTGCCTTATGAAGGGTGAGGATGAGGATCAAGGTACCTTCCTGCCTTATGAAGGGTGAGGATGAGGATCAAGGTACCTTCCTGCCTTATGAAGGGTGAGGATGAGGATCAAGGTACCTTCCTGCCTTATGAAGGGTGAGGATGAGGATCAAGGTACCTTCCTGCCTTATGAAGGGTGAGGATGAGGATCAAGGTACCTTCCTGCCTTATGAAGGGTGAGGATGAGGATCAAGGTACCTTCCTGCCTTATGAAGGGTGAGGATGAGGATCAAGGTACCTTCCTGCCTTATGAAGGGTGAGGATTAGGATCAAGGTACCTTCCTGCCCTATGAAGGGTGAGGATGAGGATCAAGGTACCTTCCTGCCTTATGAAGGATGAGGATCAAGGTACCTTCCTGCCTTATGAAGGGTGAGGATGAGGATCAAGGTACCTTCCTGCCTTATGAAGGGTGAGGATGAGGATCAAGGTACCTTCCTGCCTTATGAAGGGTGAGGATGAGGATCAAGGTACCTTCCTGCCTTATGAAGGGTGAGGATGAGGATCAAGGTACCTTCCTGCCTTATGAAGGGTGAGGATGAGGATCAAGGTACCTTCCTGCCCTATGAAGGGTGAGGATGAGGATCAAGGTACCTTCCTGCCCTATGAAGGGTGAAGATGAGGATCAAGGTACCTTCCTGCCCTATGAAGGGTGAGGATCAAGGTACCTTCCTGCCTTATGAAGGGTGAGGATGAGGATCAAGGTACCTTCCTGCCTTATGAAGGGTGAGGATGAGGATCAAGGTACCTTCCTGCCCTATGAAGGGTGAGGATGAGGATCAAGGTACCTTCCTGCCCTATGAAGGGTGAGGATGAGGATCAAGGTACCTTCCTGCCCTATGAAGGGTGAGGATGAGGATCAAGGTACCTTCCTGCCTTATGAAGGATGAGGATCAAGGTACCTTCCTGCCTTATGAAGGGTGAGGATGAGGATCAAGGTACCTTCCTGCCTTATGAAGGGTGAGGATGAGGATCAACGTACCTTCCTGCCTTATGAAGGGTGAGGATGAGGATCAAGGTACCTTCCTGCCTTATGAAGGGTGAGGATGAGGATCAAGGTACCTTCCTGCCTTATGAAGGGTGAGGATGAGGATCAAGGTACCTTCCTGCCTTATGAAGGGTGAGGATGAGGATCAAGGTACCTTCCTGCCCTATGAAGGATGAGGATCAAGGTACCTTCCTGCCCTATGAAGGGTGAGGATCAAGGTACCTTCCTGCCCTATGAAGGGTGAGGATGAGGATCAAGGTACCTTCCTGCCCTATGAAGGGTGAGGATCAAGGTACCTTCCTGCCCTATGAAGGGTGAGGATGAGGATCAAGGTACCTTCCTGCCTTATGAAGGGTGAGGATGAGGATCAAGGTACCTTCCTGCCTTATGAAGGGTGAGGATGAGGATCAAGGTACCTTCCTGCCCTATGAAGGGTGAGGATGAGGATCAAGGTACCTTCCTGCCTTATGAAGGGTGAGGATGAGGATCAAGGTACCTTCCTGCCTTATGAAGGGTGAGGATGAGGATCAAGGTACCTTCCTGCCTTATGAAGGGTGAGGATGAGGATCAAGGTACCTTCCTGCCTTATGAAGGGTTAGGATGAGGATCAAGGTACCTTCCTGCCTTATGAAGGGTGAGGATGAGGATCAAGGTACCTTCCTGCCCTATGAAGGGTGAGGATGAGGATCAAGGTACCTTCCTGCCTTATGAAGGGTGAGGATGAGGATCAAGGTACCTTCCTGCCTTATGAAGGGTGAGGATGAGGATCAAGGTACCTTCCTGCCTTATGAAGGGTGAGGATGAGGATCAAGGTACCTTCCTGCCTTATGAAGGGTGAGGATGAGGATCAAGGTACCTTCCTGCCCTATGAAGGGTGAGGATCAAGGTACCTTCCTGCCCTATGAAGGGTGAGGATGAGGATCAAGGTACCTTCCTGCCCTATGAAGGGTGAGGATCAAGGTACCTTCCTGCCTTATGAAGGGTGAGGATGAGGATCAAGGTACCTTCCTGCCTTATGAAGGGTGAGGATGAGGATCAAGGTACCTTCCTGCCCTATGAAGGGTGAGGATCAAGGTACCTTTCTGCCCTATGAAGGGTGAGGATCAAGGTACCTTCCTGCCCTATGAAGGGTGAGGATGAGGATCAAGGTACCTTCCTGCCCTATGAAGGGTGAGGATCAAGGTACCTTCCTGCCCTATGAAGGATGAGGATGAGGATCAAGGTACCTTCCTGCCTTATGAAGGGTGAGGATGAGGATCAAGGTACCTTCCTGCCTTTTGAAGGGTGAGGATGAGGATCAAGGTACCTTCCTGCCTTATGAAGGGTGAGGATGAGGATCAAGGTACCTTCCTGCCTTATGAAGGGTGAGGATGAGGATCAAGGTACCTTCCTGCCCTATGAAGGGTGAGGATCAAGGTACCTTCCTGCCCTATGAAGGGTGAGGATCAAGGTACCTTCCTGCCCTATGAAGGGTGAGGATAAGGATCAAGGTACCTTCCTGCCCTATGAAGGGTGAGGATCAAGGTACCTTCCTGCCCTATGAAGGATGAGGATGAATATAGGAATGAGAAAGGTAGAGGAGGTGATGCACTTTCCTTTCTCATCCTTCTCAACCTCCTCGACCCCTGCAACCACAAATAGGTGAGTACACACACACACACACACACACACACACACACACACACACACACACACACACACACACACACATATACACACACATACACACATACAAAATACTGCGGGGAATTGACAAGGTAGACAGTGACAGGATGTTTCAGAGAGGGAACACAGAAACAAGGGGACACAACTGGAAGCTGAAGACTCAGATGAGTCAAAGGGATGTTAGGAAGCATTTCTTCAGCCACAGAGTAGTCAGGAAGTGGAATAGTCTAGAGAAAGATATAGTGGAGGCAGGAACCATACATAGTTTTAAGACAAGGTATGATAAAGCTCATGGAGCAGGGAGAGCAGAGACCCAGTAGCAGACAGCGAAGAGGCGGGGCCAGGAGCTGAGTCTCGACCCCTGCAACCACAATTAGGTGAGTACAATTAGGTGAGTACAGTAAGAGATACACCTTTCCATACAATATATCCTGTGTACCCTCCCTACCCATCCCCCTCCTGACCCTCCTGGAGCACACTGTGGTAATATCTTGTCAGTGTGGCTGATGGTGGCACTGAGTCCTGCCTCTACACCTTGTTGTCACAGTGTGGCTGGGGGTGGCACTGAGTCCTGCCTCTACACCTTGTTGTCACAGTGTGGCTGATGGTGGCACTGAGTCCTGCCTCTACACCTTGTTGTCACAGTGTGGCTGGTGGTGGCACTGAGTCCTGCCTCTACACCTTGTTGTCACAGTGTGGCTGGTGGTGGCACTGAGTCCTGCCTCTACACCTTGTTGTCACAGTGTGGCTGGTGGTGGCACTGAGTCCTGCCTCTACACCTTGTTGTCACAGTGTGGCTGGTGGTGGCACTGAGTCCTGCCTCTACACCTTGTTGTCACAGTGTGGCTGGTGGTGGCACTGAGTCCTGCCTCTACACCTTGTTGTCACAGTGTGGCTGATGGTGGCACTGAGACCTGCCTCTACACCTTGTTGTCACAGTGTGGCTGATGGTGGCACTGAGACCTGCCTCTACACCTTGTTGTCACAGTGTGGCTGGTGGTGGCACTGAGACCTGCCTCTACACCTTGTTGTCACAGTGTGGCTGGTGGTGGCACTGAGTCCTGCCTCTACACCTTGTTGTCACAGTGTGGCTGGTGGTGGCACTGAGACCTGCCTCTACACCTTGTTGTCAAAGTGTGGCTGGGGGTGGCACTGAGTCCTGCCTCTACACCTTGTTGTCAAAGTGTGGCTGGGGGTGGCACTGAGTCCTGCCTCTACACCTTGTTGTCAAAGTGTGGCTGGGGGTGGTACTGAGACCTGCCTCTACACCTTGTTTGTGGTCACGTGTTCATCAGCACAACACTGTGCTTATCACTGCTGCTGCTGATGCCGTTTCTGCTGCTGTTGCTGTTTGTTGCTGTTGCTGCAGGTACTGCCACTGCATGCCATTTTTATCGATTAAATGCAAGTTTCTGCCAGAGAGAAAGAGAGAGAGAGAAGAAACCGAAAAATAAAGAAGAAAAAGGCAAAAGATAGAGCCAGACGTCGTTAAATCATCGCGTAAGGGAGGAGGGAGGGGGAGGGGAAGGGGGGGGTTGATCAGATCCGGAAATGACTGGCGTGCCAGAGGTGGGTGTGAGAGGTGAGGTACATCAGTGAGCGGTGATACCAGCTGGCGAGGAGGTGGTGGTGGCACCTGGTGGTGGTGGGGAGGAGGAGGTGGCACCTGGTGGTGGTGGGGGAAGGTGGCACCTGGTGGTGGTGGGGAAAGGTGGCACCTGGTGGTGGTGGGGGAAGGTGGCATCTGGTGGTGGTGGGGAAAGGTGGCACCTGGTGGTGGTGGGGAAGGTGGCACCCGGTGGTGGGGAGGTGGCGCCTGCTGGTGGTGAGGGAAGGTGGCACCTGGTGGTGGGGAAGGTGGCACCCGGTGGTGGTGGTTTGGAGGTGGCACCTGGTGGTGGTGGGGAAAGGTGGCACTTGGTGGTGGGGAGGTGGCACCTGGTGGTAGTGGGGGAAGGTGGCACCTGGTGGTGGTGGGGGAAGGTGGCACCTGGTGGTGGTGGGGAAGGTGCCACCTGGTGGTGGTGGGGAAGGTGGCACCTGGTGGTGGGGAGGTGGCAACAGGTGGTGGTGGTGGGGAAGGTGGCACCTGGTGGTGGTGGGGGAAGGTGGCACCTGGTGGTGGTGAAGTAAGGTGGCACCTGGTGGTGGGGGGAAAAGGTGACACCCGGTGGTGGGGAGGTGGCACCTGGTGGTTTGGAGATGGCAGCTGGTGGTGGTGGGGAGGAGGAGAAGGCAGCACTTGGTAGTGGGGAGGAGGAGGCTGCACTTGGTAGTGGGGAGGAATAGGCAGCACTTGGTTTTGGGGAAAAGGAGGTGGCACCTGGTGGAGGTGGAGAGAAGGAAGTGGCACCTGGTGGTGGTGGGGAGGAGGAGGAGGCAGCACTTGGTGGTGGGGAGGAGGAGCACACTGGTGGTGGGGAAAAGGAGGTGGCACCTGGTGGAGGTGGGGAGAAGGAGGTGGCACCTGGTGGTGGTGGGGAGGAGGAGGAGGCAGCACTTGGTGGTGGAGAGGAGGAGGTGGCATCTGGTGGTGGTGGGGAGGAAGAGGCAGCACCTGGTGGTGGTGGGGAGGAAGCAGCACCTGGTGGTAGGGAGGAGGAGGAGGTGGCACCTGGTTGTGGTGTTGAGGAGGAGGAGGAGGCAGCACTTGGTGGTGGGGAGGAGGAGGCAGCACTTGGTGGTGGGGAGGAGGAGGCAACACTTGGTGGTGGGGAAAAGGAGGTGGCACCTGGTGGAGGTGGGGAGGAAGCAGCACCTGGTGGTAGGGAGGAGGAGGAGGTGGCACCTGGTTGTGGTGTTGAGGAGGAGGAGGCAGCACCTGGTGGTGGTGGGGAGGAAGAGGCAGCACCTGGTAGTGGTGGGGAGGAAGAAGCACTTGGTGGTGGGGAGGAGGCAGCATTTGGTGGTGGGGAGGAAGAGGTGGCACATGGTTGTGGCGGGGAGGAGGAGGCAGCACCTGGTGGTGGTGGGGAGGAGGAGGCAGCATCTGGTGGTGGGGAGGAGGAACCAGCACTTGGTGGTGGTGGGGAGGACAAGGTGGCACCTGGTGGTGGGGGAGGTGGCACTTGGAGGTGGTGGGAAAGGTGACATCTGGTGGTGGTGGTGGGGAGGTGGCACCTGGTGGTGGGGAGGGGGCTCCTGGTGGTGGTGGGGAGGAGGAGGAGGCAGCACCTGGTGGTGGGGAGGAGAAGGAGGTGGCATCTGGTGGTGGTGGGGAGGAAGAGGCAGCACCTGGTGGTGGTGGGGAGGAAGCAGCACCTGGTGGTAGGGAGGAGGAGGAGGTGGCACCTGGTTGTGGTGTTGAGGAGGAGGAGGCAGCACCTGGTGGTGGTGGGGAGGAAGAGGCAGCACCTGGTAGTGGTGGGGAGGAAGAAGCACTTGGTGGTGGGGAGGAGGCAGCATTTGGTGGTGGGGAGGAAGAGGTGGCACATGGTTGTGGCGGGGAGGAGGAGGCAGCACCTGGTGGTGGTGGGGAGGAGGAGGCAGCATCTGGTGGTGGGGAGGAGGAACCAGCACTTGGTGGTGGTGGGGAGGACAAGGTGGCACCTGGTGGTGGGGGAGGTGGCACTTGGAGGTGGTGGGAAAGGTGACATCTGGTGGTGGTGGTGGGGAGGTGGCACCTGGTGGTGGGGAGGGGGCTCCTGGTGGTGGTGGGGAGGAGGAGGAGGCAGCACCTGGTGGTGGGGAGGAGAAGGAGGTGGCATCTGGTGGTGGGGAGGAGGAGGAGGAGGAGGCAGCACCTGGTGGTGGTGGGGAGGAGGAAGCAGCACCTGGTGGTGGGGAGAAGGAGGTGGCACCTGGTGGTGGTGGGGGAAGGTGGCACCTGGTGGTGGGGAGAGGTGACACCTGGTGGTGGGGAGGTGACACCTGGTGTTGGTGGGGAGGAGGTGGCAGAACCTGGTGCTGGGGAGAAGGAGGCAGCAGACAACATAAAGGACCAGGTACTAAGAGTGAAGAAGGAAGGCAGAGAGCTCATAAGAAATGACCAAGAAGTCTGTGAGAAACTGAACAAAAGATTTAAGAAGGTATTCTCATTGGAAGTAGAGACATTACCGGAGAGTCGAGGAATAAATACGCCTACGACACAATACACACAACAGGGAAACATGTAAAGCACTTAGTGAGCGAGATAGATGCCTCGAAAGCAATGGGACCAGGTAATTTTTCTCATTGGGTTCTGAAAGAGGAAACAGAAGCACTGTGTGAACCACTAACCAAAATCTTCAAGTCTCGACACAAGGCACCTGCCGGAGGTGTGAGAGACAGCAGACGTAGTTCAGTTATTTTAAGAAAGGAGACAGACAGATATCATTAAACTTGTGGCTAGCGTCATTGACATCCATAGTCCGGAGGAGGTTGCGGAGAGGATAATTAGAGGAAGAGTGGTGAAGAACCTGCAAAAAAATAGGTTCATGAACACTAACCAGCTCAATTTTAGAGATGACAAATCCCGTCTCACAAATCTACCTGGAGTCTACCAGGAGGGTATTCCGGGGATCGACGTCCCCGCGGCCCGGTCTATGACCAGGCCTCTCGGTGGATCAAGGCCTGATCAACGAGGCTGTTACTGCTGGCTGCACGTAGTCCAACGTACGAACCACAGCCCGGCTGATCTGGCACTGACTTTAGGTATCTGTCCAGCTCCCTCTTGAAGGGAACCACAGGTCTACTGGTAATGCCCCTTATGGCTGGTGGGAGGCTGTTGAACAGTCTTGGGACCCAGACACTTAATGTGTTTTCTCTTGGTGTACCAGTGGCGCCCCTACTTTTCACTTAGGGTACGTTGCACCATCTGCCAAGTCTTTTGCTTTCTAGATCTGCAATTTCACCTGCCTTGAATGGGGATGTTAATGTACAGCAGTATTCTAGCCTAGAGAGAACAAGTGTTTTAAAAAGGATCATCATTGGCTTTGCATCTCTTGTCTTGAATGTTCTCATTATCCATCCTATCAGTTTCCTCGCAGATGTAATAGTGGCATTGTTGTGGTCCTTGAAGATGAGGTCTTCGGACATTACCACACCCAGGTCCTTCACATTACTTTTCCGCTCTATTGTGTGATTAGAGTTTGTAATATACTCATAAGAACATAAGAAAGGAGGAACACTGCAGCAGGCCTGTTGGCCCATACTAGGCAGGTCCTTCACAATCCGTCCCACTAACAGAATATTTGCTCAACCCAATTTTCAAAGCTACCCAAGAAATATGCTTTGACAATTCTACCCACTCATGCGCGAGTCCCACTCAAATCCAACCCCTCTCACTCATGAATTTATCCAACCTAAATTTGAAACTACCCAAGGTCCTAGCTTCAATAACATAAGAACATAAGAAAGGAGGAACACTGCAGCAGGCCTGTTGGCCCATTCTAGGCAGGTCCTTCACATTCCATCCCACCAACAGAATATTTGTTCAACCTAATTTTCAATGCTACCCAAAAATAAGCTTTGATAATTTTATTTACTCATGTGCAATTCCCCCAAATCCAACCCT